>QEPC01009645.1:1456021-1472893 GCA_003113815.1 Sphenodon punctatus | reverse complement strand
TATCTATCTCTATAACTAAGCTAACTACTATGTATATCTATCTAGTAACTGTCTATCTAATAACTATCTATCTATATATACAATATTACACAGGGGGAAACACAAAGAACACAGGGAGGGGTACAAACCTGAAATGAAAATCAATCTAATAATAATCCTACTCTAAATAAATCCAAAACGTAAAACAGGGGAAGGGAATCAGGGATGGAATAAGAGGGATAGGGAAAAGGTTTCAATGGAGGGGGGAGGGAGGAAGGAAGATTGAACACAAGGAACACAGGGAGGGGTAAAAACAAAAAATAACACCGAAATCTATCTAATATAATCTAAATAAATGATAATATGGAGGTACGGGTTGGATGGGTGAAATAGGAGGAGGATGGAAATGGATTAGGAATAGGAAGGAACAAAAACTGCTGGGAGAGAGGGAGCCTTCTGAAACGCCTGCTGTCAGGAACAGTGACTAGCTAGAAGGTGTTGGGAAGGGGGGAGGCAATCAGTTTTGTTTCTTGCTGCACCTGCCTCACCACAAGCCCCATTGGCTCCGTGCAGCCTAGCCCGTGGCCAATCGCAGACTGCGAAGCCAGTGGTCTGAGGCGAAAAGGGATGTTGATTGGGCAGACTGGCTGCTACTCCAATCCTCTCCACCCCTGGTGCCTGGAAGTCTGCTCCTCAACTGACTCCCCTTCCCTGCCATGTTTTGCCTTTCAGTGACACGTTTTTGCCACCTAAACTCACCCAAACGCGATCCGAACTGACCGAACTGTTCGGTCATTTCGACGTTCGGAATTGAGTTCGGTTCAGTCAGGTCGTGTTCGGATTCGGGTTCGGTCATCCAAACAGGCCGAGTTCGGGCCGAACGCCAACCTTCCGAACCGTGTTCGCCCATCCCTATGGGCCAGATCTTCTGATTCATCATCTACAAAAAATAGTGCCGGTGTGGATGTCTCCCAACATCCTCTACAGTGACGACGGAAGCAAAAGATTTATCCAGTTTCTCTGCAATGGCCTTATCCTCCCACCCCCGTTACCTAGTAGCCAAAGGATTCTCTAGTAGGCGCCTTGTTTCTGATGTCCTTGGAAAAGGTTTTATTATTAGTTTTTGCATCGTTAGCAAGTCGCTCTTCAAATTCCCACTTGGTCGCCTGCCTTATTAATGTTTTACATCTAATTTGACAATGCTTATGCTCTTTCTTCTTCACCTCACCATTTAGCAGGCAGACATTTAGTCCTCTTGCCACCTTTTTTATTTGTGGAATGTATTAAGATGATAGTTTCCCTCTAATTATTTTCCTCATTTTTGCATAGTTCTCCTTTTTAAAGTAGAATGTTATTGGGGCAGTTTTATTTGTCATTCTCCCTCCTGTAAATATCTCAAATTTGATTATATTATATGATCACTATGGCCAAGCGACTCCATCACTGTTACCCCTTGCACCACGTCCTGCTCCCCACTTGGGACTAGATCTAAAGTAGCTTCTCCTCTCGTTGGTTCCATGACCGACTGCTCCAAGAAGCAGTCATTTACAGAATCTAGAAATTTTACTTCCACATCATGCCCCGAGGAGACATTTACCCAGTCAATATTTGGGTAATTGAAACCACCCATTATTACTGTGTTTCCAACTTTACTAGCCTGTAAATACTAGCCTTACATACATTAGCATTTCACGGTCAATTTCACTGGCCCCAATCCAATGCCCACGCGCGTGGTTTACGCACAACACAGTGTGCTGGCAATGCAGATCCGCGTGGGTTCTGTGCAGCTACATGCGTGCACAGCTCCACACAGGGATCCGTGAAGCACTGGATTGGGGCCACTGTCCTGATGAGGGGGTCGATACTATAGTACCACTGCTCTACAATTCCCTGTTTTGCATGGAATTTCTATCCATAGAGATTCCAAAGTAGAGTTCAATTCCTATAAAATTTTAATCCTACTTGACTCAATGCTGTCTCTAACATATAGAGTCACCTCACCACCAGCTCAATCTACTCTGTCCTTTTGATATATTTTGTACCCCAGTATTAAAGTGTCCCTTTGGTTATCCTCAGGCCACTGGGTCTCTGAGATTCCCATTATGTCTATATCTTCATTTAGTGCCATACTCTCTACTTCTCCCATCTTACTTTTTAGACTTCTAGCATTTGTATATAGACACTTAAACATATACCTTTTATTCTTAGTCTGCTCGTTATAAGTAACTGTTTCTATTATTTTGGAACTTTTAAAGTTTTCTGTTCTGCACAGATTTCCACCTGAGCTCTCTCGGCTTCTTTCTTATCCTCTATATTAGAATACTCTCATTCCCCTGAATTAATGGCATCCTTTGGAGATGCCTGAGCCCGAACTGTGCGCTCTTCAGTACCTGTCGACTTTCTCCTGACAGGCGCTGAGAAATTTTTTATCCCTTCTTCCTCCTGAGTGAACTGATACTTGAAAGACTTTTTGTTTTACTTTGAATGTTTAAATTGGTTGGGATGTTTTGTGGGCTTGCGCCATGGTATAAATGCAGACAGAAGTTAAAAGCTTTTCCAAAGGTTTTTTTTTTTTTTTTTGCTTCTTATATTCAATCATTCGGCTGCAGTGTGAAAATTTCAAAAAATACTTAATTTGCATGCAGCACTGTATGATTTTTATAGTATTACTGAAAGGGGGGGATGGTGGTAGCCCCTTTGAATTTTGTCCTCCACTCCCCAAGTGATCTGATGTTCCTAGGAATCTCAGGATGTTAAGGATTATTCCATGCCTCTCCCCCCCCCCACCCACCCCCCGCATCCCTCCCTTGTTCCTTGGTCTGGGAGCTTGTAGGAAGAGCACTGGAAGTGCTATATGAATGCTTAATAAAATAAAATAATAATAATAATAATAATAATAATAATAAGAAGAAGAAGAAGAAGAAGAAGAAGAATTTTTGCCTCTAATTGTCTGTAGTTTCCAGTTCCAGAATGACTGTTTGAATTGTATCTTGGTCTTGACTAAAACATTCCCCTTCTGCTTGGAGTTCTACTGACTTTGGAGACTGATCAACAGAGCTTTCCCAAGTTCTTTTATTTAGCCTGCTGCAGAGTTGCCTGTCAGTCCTGACCTTGCAGTCAGGCTGCTCCTGGGTTAAACCTTGAAGTGTCACTTTGGAACAGGGTGTGTAAAGAGAGAGAATGGCCTTTCTTCAGAGGTGGGGAAAGGTGTAAGGGAAGGAGAGTAGGGATGGGGATGGTCTGGTGAGGGGTTAGAAATGCACCACTATCAGGGTGGCTCAGTAGCTAAGCTTTAAGTCTCCTATACTGTTTTCTAAAGCATTCTGCCCCATGCCTCCTCCCAAGCCAGCTCTAGCCCTTAATGCCCTCCTTTCTACCAGTAGGGATGGGTGAACAGAATTTGAGTTTGGAAATTCGGTTTGGTTCAGTTCGAAAATCGAGTTCGGTTCGGAAGTTCGGTTCGGTCGACCGAACTATTCGAGTTCGGTCCGAACTCTGAACTTCCGAACAGCGTTCAGAAATTCAAACCCCATTGAACTAAATGGAATATTATCTTATAGGGATGGGCAAACAGAACCGAGTTTGGAAATTCGGTTCGGTTCGGTTCAGTTCGAAAATCGAGTTCGGTTCGGAAGTTCGGTTCATTTGACCGAACTATTCGAGTTCGGTCCGAACTCTGAACTTCCGAACAGCGTTCGGAAATTCAAACCCCATTGAACTAAATGGAATATTATCTTATAGGGATGGGCGAACAGAACCGAGTTTGGAAATTCGGTTCGGTTCAGTTCGAAAATTGAGTTTGGTTCGGAAGTTCGGTTCGGTCAACCGAACTGGTCGAGTTCAGTCCGAACTTCTGAATCGCGTTCGCCCATCCCTACCTACCAGCCGGGAGGGGGTGGCGAGCGATGTGCAGCCACTCGGTCCAGCCCCCATGCTTTTGGTGTCACCCCGCCCCCCTGACATTACTGACATAGCAATACACGCACCGTGCTGGGAGGAGCCAGAGCCAGGAACAAACGTTCCCGCTTGGTTCCGCCAGTTCTGGCCCAGCTGAGCCGCTGCTGGGCACAGATTGTGGGCTTTGTTCCAGGTCCACATTTCCAGCTCAGCTGCTGCCTCAGATGGGGTTTGTTCCAGGCTCACACCTTGCAGGCCCTGAACAAACGTTCAGGCATCACGTTGGCCCAGTCAGACCAAAGCGGGCCAGCGTGATGCCTGTTAACCCCCGCTGTGGCCTTTCCCAGTGAAGACCCATGTAAAGTTTCTCTCCTGGATGGTTTCTCTGGTGCATATTGTGTGCCCTGCCCCCAAGTTCTCCTGAAGCTTTTCTCACACTTCTGGCACGTGCAGGCTTTTTTCTTGCATGTGAATTCTTATTTTTAAAATGGCAAGTTTTAAAAATGAAAGAAATCACCCACACATACCGTTTAATGGTCCGTTACCTAAAACAGACTTGAAACCTTGACTTGCTGGTTTTCTTTTCCAGTGCCCGACTTACAGAAGCAGCTTCTAGTTGCCCCTTTTTGATTTCCTCACAGTGCTTTGCATTTTGCTCACTGGTGCATGCCACCAACATAAGGTGGTTTTTAGTTTGGGATTCACTGTGTTGTTATTTTTAAAAAATTCATTGTGTATTCCATAATAGAGTGTGAAATTTTAATGGTGGTCCCACCCTTGTCCCACCAACCTAAAAGTCCACCAGCTGCCGCTGATATAGGCATGGAGGAGGGGCGGGCAGGGGCTCCGCTGGGTGAGAGACAGAGCAGTGGGTGTGGGTGGGTTGGCATTTCTTAGATTGTTAAACTAAGAAAGGAATGTGTTGCTGAAATATCAGGGCTACATCCTCCCCTTGAGTTTGTATTGCAGAGTGATTGTATGCGTTAGGGCTCTGCATTTGGGTTTCATTAAAACACAAATAAATGACTATAATTAATTGATTGATATTGCTGGTGATATAATAATAATAATAATAATAATAATTTAGTGGATAGGAATTTTATGGGGATATAAAGGTGTTTTAGTTTATATGCTGTGATCAAATTATTATTTTTTTAATATGTTGTAAAAGCCACCCTGAGTTCTCCAGGGAAAGGATGGCATAGAAATCTGAAGAATAAATAAATAAACTAAATGTCAGCCCCGTAACAGAGCAAAGCCACAAAGACAAGGTTACAGTAAGAGACCAAGTCAAGCTTCTAGCAGCTGCGAGGGACTTGTTGGCAAATGATACATGATGTTGATTAGCCAGTAATGAAGTTCGGATCCGGTAAAGCATGCAAGCAGCTGAGAAGGGGTAAGCGGGTGCTTTAGCAATTTGTTACACACAGTAGCAAGAAAAACAGGAAGTAAATGTTTATTAGCAATTTCCAAATATACCAGCCAAAATAAAACTCCCCGTGAAGTCTGAGGCATTCAAAATACGGCAAGGAACAAGATTCCTCCGGTTATAAGAGGGTAATTAATCTCAAACTCCGTTCACAGACCAGTGGCTTGGAAACTTCCTTTTTCTTTCTTTCTTTCTTTTTTTTTTTAAAGTCCTGGATCGAGAGCAAAAACTTCAAAGCAAAACTAATTGATCTGATGATTGTCGTGTCTGGTCAATAAAGCCAAAAAAAAATCTCTATCCGATTCTGATGAAGCCAATTCAATGGTTTGTCGGAATTATGCAAGACAAGTGCACGGAGGACTTTAAAAAGCCATTTCCCCCCCAATAATGCCATTAGTGTTGACTTTATCTCAACATAAAAGCCATTCGTTCTGGGTAGGCTGCTCTTTTCTGATAATCTGTAAATTGCCCCCAAAAGCCAGGGATGTTATTCCAGGCCTGTTTCACAGGAATGTCAGCATAGCTTGGAGTCTGATTCATAAAAGAGCAAGCAAGCCACTTAGGCCCTGTTCTGATGTGCAGTGAATGTAATGGAGTCACACCTTGCTTGAAGTGTTCACATGAACAGAGTGCTAAAGTGAAATTATTCAGGGGTAGGAAGAGAAGAATGTGCTCCTGCTCCTTCAGTTTGTATTTCAAAGTAACTGTTGTGTTACAGTGTTAGGGCTTTGCATTTGGGTTTGGATATAACACAAATAAATGCAAAAAAGACCTTTTGTGGTTCCATATTTGAAACACAAATTCTAGAACAATGGGTGATTTCAGATGTTATGGACGCCCGATTCACTACAGTGGATTCCCAGCAGTGGGCAGGCCCCAAACAGATGTGACGGGAACAGGACCATGGCAGGGAATCGAGCCAGCAGACCACGGCCCGGGGCAGCACAACAGATGTTACGCTGATACCGGGCCGTGGTCAAAGCACCCAGAAAGCACCGGGGAGGGGCGGGAGGCAGACATGGCCGGCTGAGGGCAAAGGAAGCCAAAAGGGCCCACAGGGAACGCCCACACAAGGGAAACGGGAAGGGAGGGGGAGGAGGGGGAAGAGCCGCTGAGGCAGCACACACAACAGGCACAGGGAAAACGAGGTCACAGTGGAACACACAGCACAAACACACGCCCGAGCATGCACACACCCGCACGGGAAAGGAAGGGAAGGGGGAACACAGAGGGACGGACAACATACATGGCACAATGGGCAAAGGGGGGAGGGCGGGGGGCTGGGGACAGGGAGGGGGGGGAATGAGCCCAGGGGCCAGGGCAGGACACAGGGAATGGCACCCAGAACCCCCACAACAGCACAGTCTGCACAGGCACCCCCACACCTGGAATGGGGGGGACCCCCAGGGGCAGAGCACAGGCACAGGGGGAGGCCACACGGACCAGGGAGCAGCCCGGGAATGGCCAGGAGGCTGTCAGGGAACCCATGCGCCGGTTAGGGTGCGATGGATGGGAAGGATGTGAGTCAGGGCCGAATAGCAGAGCAGCCCTTCCACGAGCCAAACCCCACCTCCTCCAGGAGGATGCCAGGAAGTGCAGTCCGGGGGCCCCAGAGCCCCATGGTCACAGAGTCACCAAAGGGGGGAGCACGGGCACAGGAGGGATCGAGCAGGGTCAGCGTTCAGGAGACAGCCACAAGAGATGGCAGCCATGGAGGGGAACACCAGTTGCAGAGGCGGAAAGGGGGGGCCCATGGAGTGGGCACAGAGTCACAGGCAGGGGTAGAGGGACCCCAGGAATCAGCCAGCACAGCAACGAGCCAGGAACATCATGGAGGGAGTGGGCAGCAACCTGCAGCAGGGGGGCAGAGGCGGGAGCTCTCAGCCGGGCCAGCATCCAGGGCCCGAAAGGAAAGGGGGGGCCTCACAGCCAGATGCAGGGGGCCATGAAGGGACCCGGAGCCAGGTGGCCCGCCAGGTGCACGAAGTGGGGCCACTGAAGCATGCCCCGACGGTACCCCAGCGCAGACATGTGGTGGGCGACGAGGTAGTAAGCTTCGAAGGGATCCTGCACGGCGAGGCCCACCTGCACATTGAATTGGGACTACACACCAGCCAGCACCGACACCTCCGCTTCAGAGGGCTCCGACAAGCCATAGTTAGCAGCTGGGGGCCACGGAAGGTGACTCAGCTCCAACATCCGGTGATAGATCGCCCCGCGGGACCGCAGGTAACTTTGGGCCCCATGAACACAGCCAAAGGATGACACAGCCAGGGCAGGGCCCCCCTCCACCAGACAGGCTGTGTAGGCAGCAGCCATGGTGGATACTAAGTGCAAGGAACGGAGGGCCCCACAATCCCTGGAGGGATGGGAGAGGAAGCAGGGGAGCTCCAAGACCAAGCGATAAGGGCACAGGCTGCAACATTGTACGGCTACAGAGCGAGGCTTGGGGTGCAGACCCAGCCCAACTGCTGGAACAGAGCACATGGACAGGACAGCCTACACACTAAGCAGGGCGGCGAGGACAACAGGCAGCTGACACCGAGAGGTGGGAGGTGATGACAGCAGGAATGCAGCTTCTGCCCGCACATGCCCTTGCGAAGGCAGGACCATTCACCAGGCCCCCTTCAGGGAAGGCAGGTGCATGCATTGGGCCTCCTGTGGCCTCCCCGCCCTACTCACCCTGCAGGAGTCGGCCCTGCCGGCCAGGGTGACCCAGGGCCCCGAGCCTGGTTGGCAGGGTGCGACCAGGGGCAGGGATACACAGGCCCCAGCCTATAACAGGTGCAGCTCCAACCCACCCGGGGCACTGGTCACCATGGAGCTGTGACGGTTGGGCGCCTGTGGGATGCACCTAGTCATTTGTGCAGAGCGGTACCGCTCGCACACTGACCTCCTGCGTATCCAGACTGCTGAGGTGCACCTGGCCACCCGGCTGCGGGTGTGCATGGCCAGGAGCACTGCCAGAGCCCGGAGAGCCCACCATGGGTGCAGGCGCTCCCTGGCCCACCTCAGGGCCCAGCAGGTGTCTGGGGCGGCCCGACAGACTCTCGTCCGAGGCCGACGGCAGGCTTCTGTGCTCTGCAAGGTGGCCGGCTGGCTCCAGTGGCGGAGGGAGACCATGGGGTGCATAGCCCTGCTCGCTATGCCCATTGATCGGTGGGTATGGGTCACGGAGCAGGCACAGGGGTGGTGGGCCAGGGCACTGGCCCAATGGGCTGAGGCCACCTGGAGAGCGCACTTTCGGATGGACAGGCACATCCTCCTGTGACTCTCCAAGCTGTTAACGCCCTGGCTGGANTGGGGTGAGCACCGTTGCCTGTATCCTCTGGGATGTAAACGCCCTGGCTGGAGAGACAGGACACCCCCATGCAGACCCCCATTCCCATGATCCAGCGGGTGGACATCAGGGTCTGGGCCCTTGCAACACCCGACTCCTGCCGCTCCGTCTCACAGTACTTCAGCATTGGGGTGAGCACCATCACTGGAATCCTGCGGGACGTCTGCGAGGCGGTGGAATGTGTGCTCCTGGACCAAGCAATTCAGCTGGTGGACCAGGAGGCTGTGATGGCCGTATTCATGGCTGGGGTATTCCCCAACTGCATGGGCGCCATGGACGGCACCTACATAGAGATCCTCCACCCATCCGCTGGAGAGGCCTCAGAATATGTCAACCGACATGGGTACCACTCCCTGCAGCTGCAGGTGGTCGTGGACCACCAGAGTTGGTTCATACACATTTACACGGGCCACTCTGGTCACAGCCATTTTGCCCGGATCATGACCATCTCTCCCTTCTATGCCCGGATGTACCACGGGGACTTCGTGGACATGGGGATGACCTGGATCGAGGGGGTACTGATGCCCTCCTGCATCCTGGGGGACCCGGCCTATCCACTCACCCGTTGGTTGATTAAGGTGTACCCCATTGCCAGGAGCCCTGCAGAGGTGCTTTACAATACCCGCCTGTGCGTGAGCAGGACTGTGGTCGAGAGAGTCTTCGTTGCCCTCAAGCAGTTCTGGAAGAGCCTTGCGGGCCAGCTGGACTACACGGTGGAGACCTCTTCCTTCATGATTGGAGCCTGCTGTGTGCTGCACAACATGTTGCCCTTGACTAGCCCGTGCCCCGGCACCCTCCCGGCCCCATGCCTCTCTCTGTGAATGCGGAGAACCCGCGGGAGTACCGATACGTAAAGCGCATCCGTGCTGCCCTGGCGAGCCGGATCAGATGGGAGGCCGAGGGCTGAGGCTGCACACACTCTCCCAACCACCCCGGGACCCTCAGCAGCACCCTGGCCATGCCCCTACACACCTTTGCGTCCCTGACCCCAGGCCCATGAACAGAAACACAGAGGTGACTTTGGTGCCCGTGCATTTATTGTATCTGCCCTCCCTCTCCCCCCCCCCGTCTCCAGCACCTCCCTCTCGGCCACTCAATGGGCACCATGGAGCTCTGGGAGCTCCCCGACAGTGTCCTGGGAGGCCTCGGTGTCCTGAGGGTCGGGCGGTGGTGGGAGAGTGGGCGGCCCTAGAGCCGGTGGGGACCTTCTGGGCAGCTGTTCCCTCTGGAGGCCCACAGGGACCGGTAGGTGGAATTGCGGGCCCAGCAACCATGCCGGCGGCTGGGGCGGTGGCGGGGGCAGTGGGGGTGCCGAGCATCAGGGCTGGGGCAGGCAGGTTGCCTGAAAGGGCAGCTGCCATCACATAAGCATTCATGGTACCCACGTGTAGGAGCAGCAAGGTGCCAATGTCATGGGACCAGTCCATCTTGACTGAGTGCTCCTTTACCATCCGCTCTATGGCTTGTTCCAGCCGCCCAAACGCCTCCACCTGCCTGCTGTGCTCCCAGCGCTCCCGCCTCCATTCAAGGCACACCTCTGCCTGCAGCCTCCAGTCCCTGGCCTCCGCCTGCTGCACGGCCCTTTCAGTGGCTGACTCCATTCAATCGATGGCTACGATCATCTGCTCGCCGTGCTCAGTGGTGGAGCAGACAATGTCCTCCACCTGCTCCTCCCTGCGGCACCGTACCTGTGCTCAGTGCTCCCTCATCTGCTGGGCCAGGGGCATGGGGCCGCCCTGCTGGGACCCAGCAGGTCGCCCTGTTAGGGTGCATGTTAGGGTATGGTTAGCTGCCCCAGCCACCCACCCCCCATCCCGTGCCATGGATGGGGGGCACTGGGGCCCCCCCTTCGGGAGTGCGGTGGGTGCCCTCCCCTGGCCTCCGCCTGTGCCTGCCCCCACCCCAGGGTCCGGTCCCCTGCCCTGCCTCCCCGGGCCTTCACCTCCCTCACATGTCGTGTTGCCTCACCTGGGCCCTATGGATGCTCCTGGGACTGCTCACCTCCATCCCCCTTGCTAAGCTGTTGCAGGTGCCAGGGCGTGCCATGACCTGTGTGGGAATGGGGAGGGGTGGGTGCGGGTCAGATGATCATGTCCCCCGGCGGCCCCCGGGTCCTAGTTCCGTGGTCCGGGGTGTTGGGGGGGTTGCTGAGGGCGGCCCCGTGGCCTGTGCCCCCTTTTCCCCCCCTCGGGCCTTCCTCCCCGGTCCCTGTCCCATCCCACCCACTTGCTCACCCTCTATGTTGGTCTCAGAGCCCTCCAAGACCGGCCCTCGGTGTTGCTGAGGTCCTCCTGCATCCACTGGCTGAGGGTGACCAGTGTGCTGGCCTCGGATCCTCCCATTATGGACATCAGCTGGGGGCTATCTGGGCTGTGGTGCGAGGGGGGCCTGTTGGTCCACAAGGTCCCGGGGCATTCCTCTTTGGGGGCGGGGCTCCTGGAGCCAGTGCCTTCCATGGGGGCGGCAAGGGGAGGGGGTACCTCAGCCCATTCCCTGCCCTGGACCACGGCGCTCCCCACAAGGCATGGGGTGACTATGGAGCTCTTCATGTGGAGGATGCGGTCCAGGGCATCATAGTAGGGGCGGTCCGGGCTCCATGCCCAGACTGCCTGTTGTTATCCTTTATGGTCTTGTACCCCCACTTGAGCTCCTTGGCCTTTGATCAGCACTGTGTCACTGTCCTGTGGTGCCCTCTGCCTCCATGTCCCGCATGATCTCCTTGTAGACGTGCTTGTTGCGCTGGTTCAAGGCTAGCTCCAACTGGTGCTCCAGGGTCCCCCAGATCCTAATGAATTCTTGGGTTTCCCTGTGCCCCCATTGCACCCCTCAGTGGTATGGCCTTCTCCCGCAGGCACCCTCCAGGTCTCAGTCTTCCCCCTCCTTCTGGTCCTCCTCCTGCTCCGCATGCCCTCCGGCCCTCTCCTCCGGGGGGCTCGGGCTCCTGGGCCCATTTCCGTGTCTGTGGGTCATAAGGGGGGGGCGGTTGGTTGCCAGGTTGCCACAGCCCCGTGTCCCTCCCCCTTCCCCCCCACCTGCTGGTCTGCCCACCACCCTTGGTGCCCCTGGGCCGCTCCCCCCTCGCTGCCCTTACCCGTTTCCGGGGTGCCTTGTTCCCCGGGCTGGTTGCAGGCGGCGGGGCGGCCCATNAGAGCCTTGCGGGCCAGCTGGACTACACGGTGGAGACCTCTTCCTTCATGATTGGAGCCTGCTGTGTGCTGCACAACATGTTGCCCTTGACTAGCCCGTGCCCCGGCACCCTCCCGGCCCCATGCCTCTCTCTGTGAATGCGGAGAACCCGCGGGAGTACCGATACGTAAAGCGCATCCGTGCTGCCCTGGCGAGCCGGATCAGATGGGAGGCCGAGGGCTGAGGCTGCACACACTCTCCCAACCACCCCGGGACCCTCAGCAGCACCCTGGCCATGCCCCTACACACCTTTGCGTCCCTGACCCCAGGCCCATGAACAGAAACACAGAGGTGACTTTGGTGCCCGTGCATTTATTGTATCTGCCCTCCCTCTCCCCCCCCCCGTCTCCAGCACCTCCCTCTCGGCCACTCAATGGGCACCATGGAGCTCTGGGAGCTCCCCGACAGTGTCCTGGGAGGCCTCGGTGTCCTGAGGGTCGGGCGGTGGTGGGAGAGTGGGCGGCCCTAGAGCCGGTGGGGACCTTCTGGGCAGCTGTTCCCTCTGGAGGCCCACAGGGACCGGTAGGTGGAATTG
The DNA here is from genome assembly GCA_003113815.1 of Sphenodon punctatus. Taxonomy (NCBI): domain Eukaryota; kingdom Metazoa; phylum Chordata; class Lepidosauria; order Sphenodontia; family Sphenodontidae; genus Sphenodon; species Sphenodon punctatus. Next base: position 1,460,527 of record QEPC01009645.1, on the reverse strand, counting down.
CGGGCCCAGCAACCATGCCGGCGGCTGGGGCGGTGGCGGGGGCAGTGGGGGTGCCGAGCATCAGGGCTGGGGCAGGCAGGTTGCCTGAAAGGGCAGCTGCCATCACATAAGCATTCATGGTACCCACGTGTAGGAGCAGCAAGGTGCCAATGTCATGGGACCAGTCCATCTTGACTGAGTGCTCCTTTACCATCCGCTCTATGGCTTGTTCCAGCCGCCCAAACGCCTCCACCTGCCTGCTGTGCTCCCAGCGCTCCCGCCTCCATTCAAGGCACACCTCTGCCTGCAGCCTCCAGTCCCTGGCCTCCGCCTGCTGCACGGCCCTTTCAGTGGCTGACTCCATTCAATCGATGGCTACGATCATCTGCTCGCCGTGCTCAGTGGTGGAGCAGACAATGTCCTCCACCTGCTCCTCCCTGCGGCACCGTACCTGTGCTCAGTGCTCCCTCATCTGCTGGGCCAGGGGCATGGGGCCGCCCTGCTGGGACCCAGCAGGTCGCCCTGTTAGGGTGCATGTTAGGGTATGGTTAGCTGCCCCAGCCACCCACCCCCCATCCCGTGCCATGGATGGGGGGCACTGGGGCCCCCCCTTCGGGAGTGCGGTGGGTGCCCTCCCCTGGCCTCCGCCTGTGCCTGCCCCCACCCCAGGGTCCGGTCCCCTGCCCTGCCTCCCCGGGCCTTCACCTCCCTCACATGTCGTGTTGCCTCACCTGGGCCCTATGGATGCTCCTGGGACTGCTCACCTCCATCCCCCTTGCTAAGCTGTTGCAGGTGCCAGGGCGTGCCATGACCTGTGTGGGAATGGGGAGGGGTGGGTGCGGGTCAGATGATCATGTCCCCCGGCGGCCCCCGGGTCCTAGTTCCGTGGTCCGGGGTGTTGGGGGGGTTGCTGAGGGCGGCCCCGTGGCCTGTGCCCCCTTTTCCCCCCCTCGGGCCTTCCTCCCCGGTCCCTGTCCCATCCCACCCACTTGCTCACCCTCTATGTTGGTCTCAGAGCCCTCCAAGACCGGCCCTCGGTGTTGCTGAGGTCCTCCTGCATCCACTGGCTGAGGGTGACCAGTGTGCTGGCCTCGGATCCTCCCATTATGGACATCAGCTGGGGGCTATCTGGGCTGTGGTGCGAGGGGGGCCTGTTGGTCCACAAGGTCCCGGGGCATTCCTCTTTGGGGGCGGGGCTCCTGGAGCCAGTGCCTTCCATGGGGGCGGCAAGGGGAGGGGGTACCTCAGCCCATTCCCTGCCCTGGACCACGGCGCTCCCCACAAGGCATGGGGTGACTATGGAGCTCTTCATGTGGAGGATGCGGTCCAGGGCATCATAGTAGGGGCGGTCCGGGCTCCATGCCCAGACTGCCTGTTGTTATCCTTTATGGTCTTGTACCCCCACTTGAGCTCCTTGGCCTTTGATCAGCACTGTGTCACTGTCCTGTGGTGCCCTCTGCCTCCATGTCCCGCACGATCTCCTTGTAGACGTGCTTGTTGCGCTGGTTCAAGGCTAGCTCCAACTGGTGCTCCAGGGTCCCCCAGATCCTAATGAATTCTTGGGTTTCCCTGTGCCCCCATTGCACCCCTCAGTGGTATGGCCTTCTCCCGCAGGCACCCTCCAGGTCTCAGTCTTCCCCCTCCTTCTGGTCCTCCTCCTGCTCCGCATGCCCTCCGGCCCTCTCCTCCGGGGGGCTCGGGCTCCTGGGCCCATTTCCGTGTCTGTGGGTCATAAGGGGGGGGGCGGTTGGTTGCCAGGTTGCCACAGCCCCGTGTCCCTCCCCCTTCCCCCCCACCTGCTGGTCTGCCCACCACCCTTGGTGCCCCTGGGCCGCTCCCCCCTCGCTGCCCTTACCCGTTTCCGGGGTGCCTTGTTCCCCGGGCTGGTTGCAGGCGGCGGGGCGGCCCATCCTGGCTGCTGCTGCTGCTGCTGCTTTCCCCCCACCGCCCCCACCTGCTGGTCTGCCCACCACCCTTGGTGCCCCTGGGCCGCTCCCCCCTCGCTGCCCTTACCCGTTTCCGGGGTACCTTGTTCCCCGGGCTGGTTGCAGGCGGCGGGGCGGCCCATCCTGGCTGCTGCTGCTGCTGCTGCTTTCCCCCCACCGCCTCCATGTGCAGCACAGCCACCTCCTCCGCCTGCACCTCCTCCACCTCCTCCTCCTCCCTTGCTCGCTAGCCCTCTGCTCTCCTCTCCCTTCCACCTCGCTCCATCCTGCCATGCCCCCCTGCTGCCGTGTGCCCTTTAAATCTCCCTCCCCGGCCTGTGTCGTTGCTCGTTGCCTGGCCGTGACGCTGCGTGCTTTGTCCCCGGCTGGGAATCATTTTGCTTGATTCCGGCTGGTGGTTTCCATTCAGACATTACGTTTTGTTGTTCCCCAGCGGGAATCACTTTGACCATGCTTTCGGAGATGGTCTGGGCCGGAGCTCCGGAAGGGTGGTTAATTTTGACCCCTGCTGGGGATTGACTGTGGTGAACATCTGGCGGCCACGAAACAGACGTTCAGGGCGCTTTGGCCCGCCGCAGGATTGACCATGGTTCACTGTGGTGGACTGTGATCTTGTAACGTCTGAAAATACCCTATGTATTCAGGTTCTGAGTAAACCCAACATTTCCTGGAAAACATGGTATACAACTTAGTTCTCAAACACAGACCAAAGACTGTACCCAACTCAGAGCCAGGCTGTTCTCAGACTCTCAGCTTAGCTGCCTACTTACCAAGCATGTATTAAGTCCTCCCCTCCTGCAGGGGCTGCTGCTGTCTCAGAACAGTTGTATTCAGCACTGCATCCAGCCCCAGCCCAGTGGAGACTAGCTAAGCCAGAGAGAAATGGTGAATCCTCAAGCCAGAACACCCCTCCAAGTGATACCCCTAAGCCAGCCACATGTCCCATTCCCCCTCCCCAAACCAGTGAACTTCTCTAAGTCAGATTCATGCCCCTTTCCTACCTCCCCCACCAAGCCATCTGTATTCTCCACCCTCCCCCAAACAGGTCCCCCCATTTTAAATTGGTAGTAGACTTAGCAGCACTTTTTTCTTTCCTTATAGGCCTGTGAACCTTGCAGAGCCTCGCTGCACTTCTGCAGCAAAATAACCCATACTCAGGGAGCTGTGTTCATGGTTTCCACATTAGTGGCAATGGGGGAAATGCAGCGAGCATGAGCAAAGACGCAAATACAAATACACACAAATACTAAACCACAGATACAAATACAAATGCCTGACCCTGTGTGCAGCCTTAGTTTGTGTGAACACTTATCAGTGTGGGGGTTGCAACCACAGTTAAGTGATCGTTGCGTCTCAGCTAGAGGAAAATGGATGCAGCAAGATATTCATGGTGCTGAGAAGTCGCAGGTGCGGGTGGTGGGGTTCGTTACAGGGAGGAATGGGACCATGAAGGAAAGGGCAGCCATACAAGGAGCATTAGTGAGTAGTCCGTGGTGGCAAGGAGGTAGGAAATGGTTTTAGTAGGGATGTGAAAGGAGGGAAGGGAGATTGTGTGTTCAGGGAGGGAGATCCAGGCACTGGGGTTGGGGGAGCATGGGAGAAGGGGCCAAGACAGTTTTGGGAGCAGGAGTCTTTGGGGTGGCCATTTTGCGCATGTGAAGTTCTTTTTCTTGTTTTTCCCGTCACAGAGAAGATGAGAAGCGAAACCAGAAGAGAAGAGAGCGGAGAAGAGAGACAGACAGACACGGACAGGAGACGTGGTGCGGGACGGGGCACGTGGCTCCGGTGAGAAAATTGAGAGAGAAAAATCTTAATAAGAAAGTACTGAGATCGGGGCTTTTCTCGATTCTCATTTTTTCCCTTGAGTTTCATCGAGAAACTTGATTCTCAACGAGAATTCAGAGGAAAAACCAAATCGAGTTACAGCCCTAATGGTAACTCGAAGCAGATAACCTGTGGAAGCGGCCCTGAGTCGCCCGACGCCCTCAGCTAATTAAGACAGGGTTTGATTTGATTATAAATCTACCAAAACAAAAAAACTTTACAAAACGTAAAAAAAGTTAAATGCACAACAGTTTTTAAAACTAAAAACTTTCCTCTTCAAAAACATCACAAAATCATTTTGACTCTCGCTTAAACTCCAAAAAGCATACAAATTCATTACAATTACAATTTAAAAAAATATTCAACTCCATACATTGCAATAAGACAAACGCCAAAAAACCATGGAAATGATTTCAGAATTTGAGGAATATTTGATATTTTATCCTCATCAACATAAATGTAATATATGTACTTAATTACTTACCATTAGGGGTGGGAAACCGGTAGAATCCGGTATCCGATAATGCCGGTATCGGGCGTACCGGCATTATCTGATTTGACCCGGTAATCCGGACCCGGTACCGGATTCCGGGGTACCGGATTTTTCTTACATTGCAGCCATTTAAAAATGGCTGCAATGTAAAAAAAACTGCCCCAGCAAAAATGATTTTTTCAAAAAAAACCTCCCCGAGTCCAGGCTGCGCGGGTGGAAGGGGGGACACCCCCCACCCACCCTGCCCAGCCTGGCTTTTTGTTT
>QEPC01009645.1:1411748-1454726 GCA_003113815.1 Sphenodon punctatus | reverse complement strand
CCCCCCCCACACGCACGCACACAGACTCTCCCCCCCACTCTCTCTCTCAAACACACACGCATGCACAGACTCTCCCCCCCAGCTGTCTGTCTGTGTCTCTCTCTCTCTCTCACACACACACACTCACACACACACGCAGACTCTTTGCTCCCCACTGTCTCACAAACACACATGCATCCACTTTTCTCCCCCCACTCTCTCTCACAAACACACACACACATCCACTTTTCTCCCCCCCCCCCTCACAATCACGCACGCACACAGACTCTTCTCCCCCCCACTCTCTGTCAGGCTCCAGTGGCCGGAGCCTAGGAGGGGGAGGAAGGAAGGGTAGGTAGGCGGGGCCGAGGCCTAGGAGGGGGAGGAGGAAAAGATAGGCAGGTGGGGAAAAAGGAGGGAAGGAGGCAAGGGGGTAACAATGGGACCTCTCAGCCACTCTCCGATACCAAGGAGACGAAGTGCTCAAGCTGGTCTAAGAAGGCATATGGCTCATCATAGAGGTTGAGGGACAGGGAATTGGGGAGAGGGAAATCAGGAACTGGGAGGAGGGAACCTGAGACAGGGAACGGGGAACCAGAGGCAGGGAATGGGGGAACCAGAGCTAGGGGAGCACCAGGGGACCGGAGGTACGGGGTTAGGGAACAACAGGGGACTAGAGACAAGGAGTTGGGGGAGCAAGGGGGCACCAGAGACAGGGAACTGGAAGTAGAGGCAAGGAGCAAGGGGCCAGAGATGGGGAACCAGAGGCAGGGAAGCCAGAGGCGTGGAAGCCAAAGGCGAGGCAATTGGAAAGCCAGAGGCGAGGGAGCGGGGAAGCCAGAGGTGAGGGAGCCAGAGGCAGGGGAACAGGGAGCCACAAGGGCCAGGGAGTCAGAGGTGAGGGAACAGGGAGCCACAAGGGCCAGGGAGCCAGAGGCTAGGGAATGGGGAGCCACAGGAGCGAGGGAGTCAGAGGCAAGAGGAAGCGGCAAAAAGCTAGAGGCAGGGGGCAGGGAACCAAAGCTGGGGGAGCCAAGGTCCAGGGGACAGCTAAGGAACAGAAGAACCAACAGCGTAAGGCTGGAGGTTCAAGGAACAGGTTCATGTGGGAACCGTGCCCAAAGGAGAGGGGAATAGCAAGATTCTAAGAGGGGCAAGAGACAAACATAAAACAGTAGGGATGGGCGAACAGATCACGGTTCCGGTTCGGCCATTCGGTTCCGCTGCATTCGTTTCGTCCGTTCGGTTTGCCCGTTCTGTTCGACTGTGTTTGGTTCGTTGGTTTGGATGTTCGGCCGTTCAGTGGTTCGGGTCGAATGTTGAGTTCGGATTCAGTATTCGGTTTGGTCGGGATCGGTTCGGTCTTTAGTCAGTGCAATTAGGAACTGAAAATGACATTCGGTTTTTGAAATAAAAGGAAAAAACTAAAAACCATATTTCTGGCTATAACATTTTTGTTTCTTATTACTTTTTGATGAAGTTTAGGGAGATTGTATCCCCAATGAAGGGCACCAAGTGTACCAAAATTCGGAACGATTAGATAAAGGAAACCGATTTCAGAAACAATTGAATGTTGTGATTTTAAGAAAAGCTCCATACACATTCATGACTACAACTTCTTTATCTTGCATCCAATGTTCATGAAACTTGTGCATATTACATCCCTCCATATGCTTAATATTTCTGCCAATTTTAGGAAAGAGTGGATAAAGGGTCCCAAGGGTATAAGACATTAACCTGAAAATACATTTCCAGCTGTTACATTTTGATATTCCATTCTGTTTACAGGATATTTGACAAGAATGTATCAAATACCTTTCCTGCCATTTCAGCAAATGTACAGGAGATTTTGATAAAGGGACCCAATTATATAAGCAATTGATGTTGTCCCTGTGAAGATCATTATTCAGATGAATATCAGCATATTCAGTGCCAGTCAGAGGCAGGCACCCTGCATGGCAGGGGGAGAGAGACTGTAGGAGGAAGGATGTGGAGCAACCCCAAAGACTGACAGACACATTCAATGGCCAAACACATTACTGCAAGCTTCTAGCTTTACAGGACCAATTGGTAGTGGTTTCGAGGTGGGCATAGGGGGCGGCCCTGTGGCGGGCATAAGCAACATAACTGGGACTTCTGAGATAGCATCCCAGCAGTCAGGAGACATAGTTTAAACACATCCAGGCTGGCCAACTATCAATCACATCCTGCAGCACTGAGACAGAGGACATAAGAGAATTTCTATTGACTCTTTCCTAAACAGATGCTTCTGACTTCCCAGAAACAAGTGGGGGAGATATGTTGGGATGGTCCCAGCACAGAATGAGGATATTTGGTTGACATTTCTGTTGGCCAATTTGCATCACAAACCGATCTTATACCACAGTGACATAAGAGAATCCCAGGCATAGGCCCCTTCTCTACATATGTTGTACAGGCATATAAAATTGGGACCCTTTATAATATCTTTCTGATATTTGGCAGAGATGATCATGAAAGTGAAATATATAGTCCTGCCAAATTTCATGTACACTGGTTGGACTACAAAGATGTTATAGTCAGACATACATTTATATGTTAATTGCTTATACCACCAAGACCTTTTTTCTAATCCTTCTGCAATTTGGCAAAGATAGTTAATATGGGAAGGGGTATAAACTGAACAAGTTTCACCTACATTAGATGTGAGGCAAAGAAGTTACAGCTAAGAATGTATATGTAGAATATTGCAAAATACAATAATTCAACTGCTTCTAAAATCGGATTCCTTTATCCAATTGTTTTGAAATTTGGTGCACATAATGAGTTCTATTGGAGGTAGAGGCATCCCAAATGTCAGCCACATAGCTTAAAAAACAAAACAGTTACAGCTGATAATGTGTTTTCCATTGAAAGCAATGGAAATTCAATTCCGAACTCACCGAACGCATCCGAACTGAACGTTTGAATTCGAGTTCGGTTCACATGTTCAGTTCAGTTGACTGAACTGTTCAAGTTTGGTCCAAACTCTGAACTTCCAAATTCGAGTTCAGTTCGACCGTTCGGTTCGGTCGACCGAACTATTCGAGTTCGGTCCGAACTCCGAACGTCTGAACCATGTTCACCCATCCCTATAAAACAGGGCCGTTCCAACCCACAACCAAACAAACAGGAAACAGAACACACAAAACACTGTGGGGGGTTTCAAGGGAACAGAGAAACACATGAACACAGACACAGGGCAAGATATCAACACATGGGGAAGGGGAAAGGTTTAACAAACTAGGAAGACAGAGGGAACACAACACAGACTCAAGGCGAGTAGAAGAAGGGGCATGAGCCAAGCAAGGGTCATGGAGGGTGACCTGAAGCTCCACACCTGCCACAGCCCGCCTCAGCAGCCTTAAATACTACAAGGAGCCAATCAGGCTGTGGCAGGTGGGTCCACACCCCCTATCAGGTGCAAGCGGGGCACAGAGCTGGAAGGAAGAGAGGGAACAACAAGGCAGGGAGGGAAGCCATCCTTTGCAGCAACCCCCCAGTGGTGCAGGAGGCAGCAAGCACCTCAGGCAAACCCCAAGGGCAAGGGTTCAAGACCTAGCCGCGACACTCTCTCTCTCACACACACACACACGCACACAGACTCTTCTCCCCCCCCCCCCCCCAATCTCTCTTACACACACGCACTGTTCTCCCTCACCAACAACGCCACTGCCACTTGCAGCCTCACAGGAGGTTCAGGAAGGGCTGTAGAGTATTTCAAAAGGTCCCGCAATGCTGCAGGACACACAGGGGGCTGCCGCCATCTTGCTGTTCCTGTTTGGGCATGCTGGGAAACGTAGTCCTAGCATGCCCAGACAGAAAACATGTCAGCAGCCCCAGTGTCCCTAGCAGGGGCAGCGTAACTTACAGCACCAAGCCAATGAGCGGGGAGAGGGTTGGGGGAGCGGCATAGTTCCTCTCCCCATCTCCCCTCCATAAGCTGCCAAGCTTGCCAGGGGGCCTGGGGAAAAGGGGAGCCCTGGCGTAACAGCATAAGGAAAGTTACATGACTGTTTAAAATCATGTAACTTTATCAGCAGCCAGCTCTGTCACAGACTTTACACTCTAGTCACTTTCATGTCAATTGCCCACTTGCCTCAGAAAGCCAGCAAGAGGAAGCTCTAGTCAGTTTCATGTCAATCCCCACCCGCACCCCTGCCTCACTCCCTATTTTTGACTCCAAATGAAAAGTTGCAGACTTTTGACTTGGTACTTTTGACTCTATGAAGTCTGCAACTTTTCATAGGAGTGAAAAGTCTGCAACTTTTTAAAAGTATGGACTAGAGTCAAAAGTCTGCAACTTTTCATACCAAGTGAAAAGGTTGCAACTTTTGAAAAGTTGCAGACTTTTCACTCAGTATGAAAAGTTGCAGACTTTTCATAGGGAGTCAAAAGTACAGACTGGGACTGGGGGTGGGGGGGTGGAGGCGGGAGGTAGTTAACATGAAACTTACTAGAGCTTAAAGTCTTTGTGATTGAGCTGACTTCTGATAAAGTTACATGAGTTTAAAAAGTAGAGTCATGTAACTTTCTTTATACTGTGTTTTGTCGGTCAGCAGCTGCTCAACTGCGCATGCATGGGCCAGCAGAACCGATTTTTAAATTATTAATAACTCGGTTTTGGCTGCACCAATCACTATCATATTACAGAAGCAGTTGTTATTGATCTCATGCTCCAAGCCTGTGACGTTTGGGGGCTCAACTCACCCCGGGGAAGGAGATATTGATGATTCAAAATCGTGAGGATGTATGCATTTTGACCACAACTAATTAACTTTTAAACAGTCATAACATTTTATTTTCTGTATGGATCTTCTTCAACCTTTGTGCGTATGATGGTCCTCACAAATTATAGCCATGGATAAATTTTCAGAAATGTAGCTCAAGCAGTTTCCTCAAAATCAGGGCTTCAGCAGTCCCCTGTTTATAATGGAGAGTGGTTGCATTTAACTTCCTTACAGCTACCGCTGTAAGGCAATGGATCACTGAAATGGTTGGCCCTGGGCTCAACTTGACCATCCTTCCAGAAGTGTTGCTGTGAACAGGAAGGAATGCTGCAAACCAAACCTTTTTTCAAGGGATTAAATTTCATCTAAGAGCGTGTAATTCCACATAGCCAGGAGCCTTTCTCTAATCTCCATATAGAAGGAGCAATTTACAAGAGCCAAAGAATTCAAAGCCATTGGATTAAACAAAAAATGTGAATGGAAAGCTTCGTGCTGCTAGTCAGCTGACATGGGTAAGCGATTGGAAATGTCTCCATGTTCGGAATGACAGCTCAATGGAAAACGTAAGGAACGAGGAGCCCAGTGCATCTTTTGACCTCACTGATTATGAAACAAATCAGCCCCCGCCCTCCCAAAACAATGCATGGATGTTTACAAAGAAACCTAGCACGCACTGCAAGGCACTTGGCCTTCTTTCGCTCTTACTGTACAGATCAGCAGGTAACATATGATCAGATTAAGGCCAGCTGTTCTTTTCTACAGAAAGAATTTCCACCACCCCACCCCCCAAAAAAAAAAAAGTAGGAAAATATAATTCAGGCTTAGAAAGCTTGGAAGAATGCAAAACATTGCCTGCGACTGGAAAGAGCCAAGCCAATGACATTATAAAGCCTTTAAGAGCTTTGGTTTCAATTATTTTATATTAGGGATAGGTAAGCTTCAATTGCTCAGACTCTTTTAAAAAAAAAAAAGGATTGTAAATAAAATTGGAAACAGATACAGGGCCGCTGGGTTCCCACAGGTGCACTTTCTTAATGTGGAAATACCCGTGTGAATTTGGAGTTTCTCATCATGTAACGGGAGACAATAAATTCTGAAGTTACCCCATTTGTGTTCAGACTTAACCGCAGAAGAAGTAACCTCTTGTCTGTTTGGATTGTCTGCGTATCCCCCATATCCTTCTGTCACACCAAAGCGAAGGTTTGTGTTGCTCGCCGCCGGGGGGGACTGATTGCAAAGATCAAAGCTTTGGGCCACTCACAATAAAACAAGAGGGGAGAAGCCCAAAGACTCAAAGAGACAAAGGAAAGGTTTAAGAGATAAGCATCAGCCTGCGATATGACATTTCATCCAGAGGAGATCCGGCCCACAAGTTCAATTCAAAGTTCATATGACAAAATTACAAAGCGTTTGCCTCGCTCCCTGACTCTCAGCGTACCTGATGGTTACCTCCATCTTCAAGGATGACAACGATTTTCCCTTTATTATGCGATACCGTATAATTTAGCTCACCTTTTCCCTAGCCTCTCCCTACACGCCGAGATGGGTTTCTCTTGCCTTTCAAGTCACTTTGGGAGAGCTATCTGCAAAGATCTCCAGATGCAATCCCACAAACAAGGGTGCGGGCAGAGTAATTAGCACAGCAGTAATTATGTTAATTTAATTAAGCAAAAACATGCTGACGTCTATTAGGGAGGAAGCAAATTAAAGATGAAAAAATATATCAAATACGCTGAAATGCCCTGAGTTCCGTCATCCCAAGGTGTTCCCTCCTGGGGTCACTTTGTTGCTAAATGGGGCCCCAACGAACCTTGACATGCACATTTACAAAGCTTGGGGTCACAAGGATAGCTTGTCTCTCAATGAGGTTACCTCCTGGAAAGGCTCAGAAAACGCTGTAGTAAGATGCGGGGGCAGGGGTTAAAAGAAAAATTCAGCACCAGAAATTTGACGGCTGTGCACATGAAATACGGGCCTTCATTTAGCAACATAGAAGGGCAGTGAGGGGGGAACTCCAACCCAGAGACCAAATCTGGCCAGTGGGTTATTTTTTATTTGGCCCTTTTCCAGTTCCTGGATCTGATGCATGGATCCACTCCCTACCTCAAAGGCCTGAAAGGGTAAGCTCAGGGGAACAAGAGATGGATTCCTTGGCATAGCTCCATAATCCAGAACCCTCCCTGCCCTTCCTCCATTCTGAGCACCTTCCTTGAGCACCATTGCCTCTGCCTCCTATCTGGCCTACAGAAAAATTACACTAGTTTTCAAATCTTCACATGTGCGAGACGGAAAAGGTTCCCCATGCCTGGTGTAGGGGGAGGCAGTGTGACATAGTGGATAAGGCACTAGCTCAGGATACAAAGATTTTTTCTGAACTCATTGGAGGTGACTGCGTAACAGACATAAGTAAGTCTTTGCACGGTTGAGTCCTTAGCTGTCCTCTCACTGAATTCAACAGGGGTGTTTTGGAGGAGCAATGTTCTACTTGATGCTAATAAGTAGGGCTGAAACTCAGTTTTTCTCGTTTTTTACCGAAGATGGCAGTACTCAACTCGGTTTTACTGAGTACTGAGAAACTGAGGAATCGGTACAGTCCTTTGTACTTGGTAACTCCTTGACTGAGCAGTGCTTACCTGATTCTGTGCTGTTGGTCACCATCTTTGCTCTGGGAGGATGCTGGGAAATCTAGTCCAGCATGCTCCAGAGAGCCAGTGGCGACCACTGTTCTAATGCTCCCTGGGAGCATACTGGGCAATGTAGTCCAGCATGCTCCAGAGAGCCAGTGGCGGCCACTGTTCTAATGCTCCCTGGGAGCATACTGGGCAATGTAGTCCAGCATGCTCCAGAGAGCCAGTGGCGGCCACTGTTCTAATGCTCCCTGGGAGCATGCTGGGCAATGTAGTCCAGCATGCTCCCAGAGAGTCTGCACGGTGGCTCCACTCCACAGGAACATGCTGGCTCCCTCCGCTGAGACTCCATGGAGTGAATCCACAGTGGGTGTTAGCTTACATGACAGGCAGCTGTCGTTCCTCCCCGGGGTGCGGGAGGGTTACCCCCAGTCGGGTTAGCTCTGGCAGTGGGAGCACATGACTCCGCCGCCTGACCCGGTCAGGGAGGAAGGACGGGGAGTGATGTGCGGCTGGCCAGCTCCACCCCGTGCTGTGGCTGGTACCCTGTCCCTACCCACCATAACAGGCAACCATGGCTGCCAATAACAGGCAGTCATGATGGCTGGCCGCCATGGTAACCCCCCCACACTGGGCCGGGCGGGCAAGAAAACAGACGTGCCCACCCAGTTCATCCCGCTTTGGCCCACCGGGACAGCTTGTGAGGTTGAACCATGTCTGGTTTGTTCCAGGCCCACGTTTCTGGCCCAGCCGCCAACCCTGCTGGGGTTTGAACCAGGCCCACATTTGGCAAGCCCAGAACAGACGGACAGGGTTCAGCGCTGGCCCAGGCAGGCCAGAGCGAGCCAGGTGGGCCAGCGTCACATTAGTTAACACCCAGAGAGTTTACTGCCCCCTGTCCTCCTTCCTGTCCCCTTTCCTGCCCACCATGCCCCACCTAGAAATTTTTCTGCTGACCCCCGTTTCCTGGCTGCCGTCCCTCCACCTCTCCCAGGTAACTTGGTAAAATACCGAGTATTTTACCAAGTACTGAGTATTTTATTGAGTATTTAACGGTATTACTGAGCAGCTGCCAGAAATTCAATCCCCGTTTCTTGACTACTTGGAAATACTCGTGAATACTTAATGCTCTACTTGTTTCATCCCTACTAATAAGGGGGTCAGAATCTTGGATGTAAACAGAGCAGTGGTTCTTAACAGAAGTGTCCATGGAAATTACCCTTGTAGACCTTCCTGGCCCACAAGCCCCATCTCACCAGATAGGGGACAGGGACTCCTAGGGCCAGGAAGTAGAGATTTCCAGGTTGAGGTAGGTAAAATTAGATTAGACTACTGTAACGCACTCTACGTGGGGCTACCCTTGGGGACGGTCTGGAGGTTGCAGCTGGTGCAGAATGTGGCGGCCCGTCTCCGAACACGGACAGGTCATCGCAAGCACATTACACCAGTGCTCTGTTCTCTGCACTGGCTGCCTATTATCTTCCAGGCCCGATTCAAGGTGTTGGTAATGACCTACAAAGCCTTAAACGGCCTGGGCCCTGCTTACCTGCGGGACCGCCTCAGGCCCCAGGTCGTATTGCAGCTCCTACAGTCAGCCGGAGACTCCCGACTCGAAGTCCCCTGGTTTCCCGGGTGGCATCGATGGGGAGGGCGTTCTCGGTGGCTGCTCCCAGGCTGTGAATTCCCTCCCGATGGAGGCCCACCTGGCCCCAGACCTCCCCTCTTTCTGAAGACAGTGTAAGACCTGGCTGTTCTGCTGGGCCTTTGGAGAGGGAGATGGGTAGGGTGGGTTAGGTTAAGGGGGGGAGGGGGATTGGTGCTGCCCTTTTAGTGTATTTTTAATGAATTTTAAATTGTGAACTGTTGACTATGTGCGTGAGCTGCCCCGAGCTGCTCTGTGAGCAGGAGGAGTGCGGGATAAAAGAAAACGGAAATAAATAAATAAAATAAGGTGTTAAGGTCAGTCAGTGCAGAGATCTGGGACAGGCATCAGCAGGGCCCCGTGTGGCATTTTCCTCATGGTGGTAATGGGGAAAGCACCATGAACATGGATCCCTGGGCATAAGGGTTCCACGCTAGAGCTAAATCACGTACCTAATTTGGTATCTGGAGCCTAAAACCTGCCTTTTTGACAGGCATCTCAGGCCTTCCATGGGCTACTTGATTGCCGATTGGGTACTTGGATAGCTGGAAATCGGTAATTTCCAGTACCAATTTTTTTTTTAAAAAAAAAGATTTATGGTTACCAATTAGTAAATCGGGACGGAAAACCGAAAAATCGGGATGGAAAACTGAAATGACAGTAACTGAAGTTGAGATTTCAGGTCGTGAAGTCCACATTCCCGGACATCGGGCACCTGAATCAGGTTGCAATCAGGCACCAATTAGTCCTGAATATTTTTGAGTTGATTCAGGTCCCGGAAATTCAATGGACATACCTGTTTTTGTGGGTATGTGTTTTAGCTTTAGTCCCCACCCTTTGGCCTCAGGTTTCTAGGTCCCCTTCATAGGATAGAGGGGACTATGAGGTACAGGTAGTCATGGCAGCTCTGCTACTCCACCCCACCAGCCTGGGGCCAAGTCTGCTGCTTCTGGCTGACTCCATGGCATGCCCACCAGTCAAGATACATGCAGTGCAGACCAAGCATAAGGCTGTAGGCATCCCCTGTTCCTAGCCGGATGGATAAGGATTTAGATCTGGAAGACCAGGATTCAAATTCTGTCTTGGCCATGGATTCACTGGGTACTAGCCTTCGGCATGTCACTCTCTCGGCCTCAGTTCCTTATCTGTAAAATGGGAATAATAATGACACAAGAAGTGCCACAATGGATGCAGCCACATGAGATGCCTAGAGCAGGTTGCTATGCCTTGGGCAGCCTTAACCCACCCAAGGCCGGATTTAGGAATTTTTCACCCCTAGGCCCTTCTCAGGCTGCTGCCCGCAAGCCAAGCCCCACCCCACACTGCATGTTCATGGGTGGGGGAGCCCCGTGTGAACGACGTGACACATGCACCCATGGTGAGTGGGGGTGCATGCACGTCGTGCACACCTAACACGTATCCCCACTCACCCCTCACTCATCCCCATGCACGGAGCAACCGGGGGAAACGGCGGTTGCTCTGTGGGTGCAGATGAATGGAGGGGGGGGTGAGTGGGGATGCGTGTGCAGCCATGTACACACCCTGCCCATGCACTGGCATGCCCACAGACCCCCCTGCCACACCTGGCAGAGCCGTGTAAAAAGGGCCTGTGAGGAGCCACTCAAATGAACAGAAAGTTGCTGCCTTGTAAACAGGGTTCTTTGAGATGGCTCCAACATTCTCACAACACCCACCCTTCCAGTCCCGCATGGAATTTTCTTATATTCCTATAAAGGGTTGGAAGGAACTGTCATTCTAAGGGAGGAGAGTGCTTTTTATACTAGAGGAGCTCGAGACCATCACGTGGTCTATTATTTGAATAGGGTGAGCATACACAACCCAGTTGTGAGAATGTTTGGAGCAATCTCAAACAACCTTCTTTACAAGGTAGCAACCTTTTGATCACTCACATGGGGAGGAATTGTTTGCAAACAAACAGCTTTATCTCCCAGTCCAAAGGTGCTGCTGCTGCTGCTGCTGCTGCTGCTGCTGCTACAGCATTACTAGCAGGCAGATGGCAGAGACAGGTGAGGGATGGGGACCCAGGCAACAGGCTTCGGCTGTGGGCAGCAGCCTCTGACCATGTAGAGAGAAAAGAAGAAAAGAAAAAACGAAGCAGGGCAGCACCGGCTCTAGGGTGGCCATACCTCCCCTTTAAAAGAAGACGCTTATGAAAAACACATGGTGCAGGGCTGCATTGGATCCAATGCAGCCCTGCACCATGTATTTTTCATAAGCGTCCTCTTTTAAAGGGGAAGTTTGGCCATCCTAGCCAGCACCAGGATTGCCACCCCCCCAGAAAATGCTGCCCAACGCCCAGGCCTAGGGAGCCTGCCCCTATGGCTGGGCTTGAACCCTCCCTGGGCAGCTGGACCATGCAATGCAAGGCATCGTGTGGCTGGCTGCTACCAGATGTTTCCCCCCCCAGCGTGTGGTGGGGCGAGCAGCTGGCTGCTGCATGATGCACCCTCGGAAAAAGGCCGAGGACGCATTGCCCAGCCGCCTCACCCCAAATGAGGTATGGGCTACTATGCCTATGCCTAGCAGCCTCACCCCAAGGCATGGCAGCCCATGTGCCAGAGCCCCTTCTGCCCCACCGTGCGGTGAGTTCCGCGGCAGGGCTTTGAGCCGCAGGTGTTGTCACCCATCACGCGCTGCTATGTCACGGCTGGGGGCGGGATTTTGATCAGGCCGGGGGAGGGAGGCGGGGTGGGAGCTCCGACAGCGGCCCGGCGGCCTGGCTTCCTCACAAGGAACCTGTCTGCCCTACTCCCTGCACTAGCCCCAGAGTGGGGTGGCAGTGCTTGACCGCCACAGGGCCACACGCAGACCACTGCTGCACCCAATGTGTCAAACCAGTGGCCCACCAAGACCAACATCCTGTCTCCAACGATGGCCAACTCTGGTTGCTTCAGAAAAGCATCTAACGGCGTCGTGATGGAGTGACCCGTTTCCTGATGACTCACTCCCAGCTCCAAACAATTAGAGGTCTCATCCCCCCACCCACTTGACTAATATACGTGAATGGACCTATCCTCCAAGAATTTATCTCATCCGTTTATGAAGTCTTCACAATGTCCTCCAGCAACCAGTTCCACAAGTTCATCGTACGTCCTTGCTCACAGGGCTGTTGTGAAGTGGAGCCAGATTATGCTAAGGATTGTAAAGCACTTTGAACTAGATAAATGATTAATAATGATAATGATAATGGTGATGATTAATACTAATTTAATAATCTTTTGGGGCTGAGGACTTATTTGTAAACCTTGACTGCCTGTTGAGGTCCTGTAAAGCATGTGAGGCAGCCCCGTGCGACCTGCAACTACTTTCAACTCAAAATGAAACAATTCCCAGAATCTCTTTGTGACCTTTGACCCACTCCAGTGACCCAGTTTTGGGCAGTGGCCCCCAGGGTTGGGAACCAGTGCTCTAGAGAATGATTGTGCAGAAGGGATCGGAATGCAAGCTCTCCAGGAACTCCCCCACCGAACGTAGCCCTCTGCGCGGCTGAGAGTAACAGTAAGGCTGTGTTTCCAAGTTGGCTTGCAGTCAGTACCGTGACTCTCAGGAAGAGAAGTCGGAAAAGGGGGATTTTCCTTCAGTTGGCAACAATTTATGTGCTTGGATAATAAAAAAAATATAATAATAATAAAAAGAAGGAGTAAGTGGAACAGGAAAGTTCCACCTAGCTAAGCCTTGGCTTGAAAGAAAAGCCTCCTTGTACTTAATATAGTTGGGGCCTGATCCTGCATTCCTGGAGTTTCCCCACTGCGTCAAAACAGGATCTGGCCATTCATTCTATAAAAGACCATGTGTCTTCTTAGAAACTTTACATATCACTGACCCAAATACCCACCATGCACTGCTCCAGGGGCACAGCAAGATTGTGGTGGGCCCAGGATCATGTCTGTTATGCCCACTCCACCCCCTCCAGGACAAAGCTGTATTTGTTTTGTTTGTTTGTTTGTTTGTACATACATACTAAAATTTCTATACCGCCCCCTCCTGCCTCTGGCAGCTCAGGGCGGCTCACAATAAAAATAATCAACGTAACAATATAAATAACAATAAATATAAAATATAAAATCAATATACATAAAAGGCCACGGACCTCTACCGGGAGGGAGTTCCACAGCCATGGTGCTACGACCGAGAACACCCTCTCCAACGTCGCCCCTGGTTGTACACGGGGGACTTCAAGAAGGGCGCCGCTGGCCGACAGCAGAGGCCGATTCAGAACCTGGGGGATGAGGCGGTCCCATGGATAGGTGGGGCCCGCACCATTTCAGGTTTTATAGGTAAGAAACAACACCTTGAATCAGGCCTGGAAGACTATAGGCAGCCAGTGCAGCAAGCAAAGTACAGGTGTTATATGCTCACGGCGCTCCGCCCCCGTAAGGAGGTGGACCGCCGCATTCTGCACCAGCTGCAGTCACTGAGCTGTCACCAAGGGTAGCCCCACGTAAGGCCTGTTAAAATAGTCTAGTCTTGAGGTGATGAAGACATGGTCGATGGTGGCCAGGTCGGAGTCTGAACTATATGGCCAAAGCCACCGCACCAGATGTAACTTGAAGAAGGCACTCCTCGCCACATCCACCACCTGGACATCCAGGAGGAGCTGCAAATCAAAAAGCACCCCCAGACTATGAACCTGAGGAACCAGGGAGGGATGGACCCCATCAATGACCTCCACACCCTCAGCCCTCCCCACCAGCATCACCTCCATCTTGTCAGGATTCAGCCTCACACGGTTCATCCTCATCCAATCCCCCACAGCTGCCAAACATTGGGTAAGCAACAAGACTGCTAGGCCTGGGTCAGCCAAAAATGAGAGGTACAGTTGGGTGTCATCAACATACTGATGACACCAACCCCCCTCACGACCTCACCCAAAGGCTGCTTATACATGTTGAACAAGAGAAGGGACAGAATAGATCCTTGTGGAACCCCACACGTGAGATACTGGGGAGATGACAAACAATCCCCAGTACTACACGCTGAGTCCTTCCAGCCAGGAAAGAGCGGAACCATTCAAGAACAATTCCTCCCACTAAAGCATGGTCCCGCAAGCAAGTCACTAGCATCTCATGGTCAACGGTATCAAATGCAGCCGATAGATCTAACAGGACCAAAAGGGTTGAACAACCCCGGTCTAACTCACGCTGGAGGTCGTTGACTAAGGCCACAAGTGTAGTCTCCGTGCCATAACCCGGATGAAAGCCGTACTGTGAGGGATCTAGAAAACTGACCCAATCCAGATATGCCTGAAGCTGCCGAGCCAACACCTGTTCAACAACCTTCCCTTTTTAGGTTACCACCGCCGATAGGTGGTAAGGGAGTCAACGTCAAGAGATTATTTCTTGAATAATGGGTGTACCATGGCCTCCTTGAGGCACCCAGGGACCCTGTCCTCCCGAAGGGAGGCGTTGACTACCCCAGCCAGCAACAGCCCCAATGTCTCCCAGATGGCCTTAACCAGCCAGGACAGGCATGTATCTAATTCACAAAACGTAGTCCTGACAGACCCCAGAACCTCCTCAGCATCAGTGGATGACACAGACTGAAACCAATCCCATAAAACATGACAAGGCGGGGCATTCATTATCTCTGGTTCTCCTACTGTATCAAATGCGGCATCAAAGCAGTGGTGAATGTGAGCAATTTTGTTTGTGAAATAGTCAGAAAACATGTCACAATGAGTGCTGGAGGACTACAGCTCCAGGTGGAGACAGGCTGGACTGACCAGCCCCTTCACCACCTGGAAAAGCTCAGCTGGATGACACTTCGCAGACGCTATGATAGCAGCAAAGAAACCTTTTGCTGCCCGTACAACCACTGCATAAGCTTTCAAATTAGCTCTATGCCACAACCTATCCCCTTCAGTACAGGCCTGGTGCCACCAGTGCTCTAACCGCCACCCTTCCTGCTTCAGCCAACACAGAACCTCTGTAAACCACCGTGCCCTGCGTCACCGATGCTCAGGAGTGGACACCTAGGAACTGACAAATTGATGGTCTTGGCCAACAAGATGTTCCAGAAGTCGATGCGGTCATCGAGTGATCAACTGTCAAGGTCAGAGGGTATTTTCCTCAGAGCATTCTGGAACCTTTCAGGTTCCATAAGTCTTCAGGGGCGGACCAAGCGAACAGGTCCCGCACCTCTCCGGAGGCTACATACGCCAGGCCCATAGGAGGTAGTGATCTGTCCATGACAAAGGGACCAAAGAAATACCTCCTACCAACGGATCTCCTGCCTCAAGGCTGGTGCAAAACACCAAATCCAGCGTGTGCCTCCCCCCCCCCCCCCCCACAATGTGTCAAGTCGACCACTGTCTGAGATAGGCCCGTGGTTGCCATGGTGACCATGAACTCATGCTCTGCACCCTGAAGCCCGGCATCGGCATGCATGTTGAAGTCCCCCAAGACCACCACCCTCAGGGACCGCAAAATCACCTCTGACACCAGCTCTGCTAGATCATGCAGGGATACTGCCATACAGGAAGGTGCCTAGTACATCAAGATCAGCCCTAATCTGTCTCTGGCCAAATCAATCACAAGGTGGAGGCACTCAATACCTGGTGGAATTTGCACCAGGTACCTCCTAATGGACCATGACTCCTTAAAAAGAATGACTACACCACCCCTCTGGCCCTCTAGTCTCGTACAGAGTACCCAGACAGAACAAAGTCAACCAAGATAGATCCGGATTCAGTGTACAGCCAGGTCTCTGTGATGCACACAAAATTGACCACCTGGTCCAGGATCAGCTCCTGGACAATGGATTATTTATTTATGACCAATCTCACATTCAACAGCATCATACCATGGATTCTCCAGGGTGTGGGAGTCACAGGGTGGGGATGCTAGGGTGGGTGGTGGGTGGGGACAGCTGGCCCAAACAGAGCCAACACCCCGCAGTCCCCTCCAGTGTGGCAGCAATTAGGGATGGGAGAACAGAACCAAGTTCGGAAATTCGGTTCGGTTTGGTTCGGAAATCAAGTTTGGTTCGGAAGTTCGGTTTGGTCAACTGAACTATTTGAGTTTGGTCCAAACTCCAAACTTCCAAACAGAGTTCAGAAATTCAAACCCCATTGAACTAAATGGAATATTATCTTATAGGGATGGACGAACAGAACCTAGTTTGGAAATTCGGTTTGGTTCGAAAATCGAGTTCAGTTCAGAAGTTCGGTTCAGTTGACCGAACTGGTTGAGTTCCATCCGAACTCCAAACTTCCGAACTGCGTTCGTCCATCCCTAGCAGCAATCCCGTCAGTAAGGATGTTTTAAGAGTGAGGGGGGGGGGGAGTTAATGACTAGGCGTGAAATGAGCAGCTAAATTACTGCTGGCGAGAAATTTCGCCATCACAGGAACCAAGATCAATTTCCCGACTATTTCCCAATACTGATGCATTTTCTCAATTCTTGCAATACCACAAGATACTGTCCCTATTCACCAGCTTTCTGCTTACTGTTTACCGCGTTCTGTTCATTTATCACTTACTGCTTTGCCAAGGGTACCATTTTACCTCCAGGTTTCTGTCTGTTCATTGTACCGCATTCTGAGGCAATCACTATGTGATTAACCTACCCATTAACCTCCCGCCAGGACCCCTTAACCTCCACTCTAGTGCTTCCAATCAAAATTGTTGTTCTATGTTGTTCCCTTTGCTTTGATCAATCTGCAACTGGATTGCAGATTAGTAAAGGAATCTGTGTACCAACCAATGAGTGACAAGGAAGTAAAAAGGAAAATGGAGTGCAAGAAATGCAGTATTGCATCGGTATTACCCCTCGGGATTTGAAATGAGCGACAAAGCAGTAAATGGGATCCCAGTAAGCGGAAAGTCAGCAAATCGAGAAACAAAATGTCGATTGAAACATTATTGAGTACCACGAGGCTCTCAATTTGACTGAGATGGTAGGGTATCAGGATCCAGGATTTCAATGAGAATTCTCATTTTTGCAAATCTCTTTTCAGCGCTAGGACAGCACTCCATGCCTTGGCCCTCTCTCTCATTTCAGCCCCTGCCTATTCTACAAACAACCCTGCCTATGTTCATTGCAATATTTATTTTACTTTTACCTTAATACATATTAAGATAGAAAAAATGTATCGTTTGGTCTATAAACTCCACCCCTCGGTTAATAAGCTCCACCTCCGTCCACATTTACATACACACAACTCCCAACATTCCATGTGCATAAAGAGGGACATACACCCTCCTGCTTCTCATCATTCCACTTAGTTTCTTCTCATTCCATCATCTCCCCATTCTCCTCTCAAGGGGCTTATCCTGGGAGGCAACCAGGAAGGAGGTGCCTGAGACTTGAATACCAGCCTTTTTGTCTCTTTCTCCTGAAACACAGCATTTGCCCCTGAAGGAGGAACAGTGGGATTCAGCACCCAAAAAGGGACTGTTCCTCCATCCTACACAGGGACTTTTGGTTCTTTGCGTCTGTCTCTCTGTCTTCTCTGCCTGTCCTTCCCCCCTTGGTCTATGTCCCCACCTTGTCTTTGATGCCCTGGACGAGGGATGAAATGAGTAGTTCAGTAATTATTTGTGAGTATTTCCAAGAAGTCAAGGATTGGGCTCATGTTTCCAGGAGCTACTCAGTAACACCAATGAATGAATATTCGGTAATACTCATTTTCGGTCAAATACTTGGTACTCGGTCAAATTATTATTATTATTATTATTATTATTAACAAACATTTATATAGCGCAAGCAGTGTACCTGGCACTTTACAAAGTAATAAAATGGACACGGTCCCTGCCCCTAGGGCTTACAATCTGAGAGACAGGAGCTGGGGGAGAGACATAGGAAGGGGAACAGAGGGAGAGACAAGGGGTCTAACATTCATGAAGATGCGAGGTCTCAAGTGCACTTACTTGGCTTGGTTACGATGAGAATGACAGCAGGCAGGTCCATGTTGCAAGGATAAGGGTAAACCGATCGTAGGTATAGGAATAGTGGCTCAGCGGGATAAAGAGTCAGACAGAGCAGAGCGAAAGAGGTGAGTTTTAAGGAGAGATTTGAAGGTATGAAGGGAGGGGGCAAGGCGGATGTGGACAGGGAAGGAGTTCCAGGCATGGGGGGCAGCAAGTGAGAAGGGACGAAGGCGCTTAGGGGAGCAGGGAAGGCTTGGAAGGGTTAGAGAAGGGACAGAGGAGGAGCGAAGTACACGGGCTGGAGTATGGAGGGCGATAAGTGCAGAGAGGTAGCGGGGAGCGAGGTTGTGAAGAGCTTTATAGGTCAAATACTCGAGTACCGAGTTTAAGTCCTACCCTGGACCCAATCCTGCACTGACTCCCAGCCCTATTGCCTAGCAGACCCTGAAAGCCAAATGTGAGGTGGGGATGATGGGCAAACTGCATGTCCTCCCACTCTGCTAAATGTGGGGCGAGTGATAGACCCTACTTGGGAAATTGTGCACATGTGTGACGAGCATGTTACACATCGGTGCCCAATCCACGGAAGGCATGAACCATATTAAACAACCTAAGTACCTGATCAGCTGGACTTACGAGAGGCAAAGAGCTTCCAAAAAACCCTGCAGCGTCACCAGTACGAAGCAATTTCTAAATCTCATTAACACTTCAGGCTTGTGTAAAAGCCAACAAGATTAACTATGGACTACGACAGAGCAAATGCGTCAAGACGTAACACGGTCTCCATTCAGCTGACTGTCATTTTGTGTCATTGGGAGGAACAACTACATTGGTGGGACTTGATTTGCCGTAGCGGATACTTCAAAACATAATGCGATTAATGCTAAGCCATTGGATTAGCCCAATGTGGTCCGCGGCCTTGTTGCCAAAAAATGCTAACGGCAAACGCTAATGAACGTCACAACGATGGCCTGGCAGAAAAGGACCTTGCTTACATCAGAACTGGAATGATCCCACTGTACCATTTTTTTTTCTAGACTTTCACCAGAAAAGAATCTGGCCTTCAACTCTCATTCCTTCCGAGAAATGATCCGTTCAGCGATCGGCACTGACGAAAGTGACTGACAAATAAATCAGACATGATTCCTTTGGCATGTGAAAGCCTGGGAGAGAATTAAAGACTGATCACAACATGGCCAATAGCTTTGCCATGCTTTATTCTTTGAGGTGGCAACCCTCGACGCATCCCACATCATAGGATTTTATTTTGGCTAGTGAAGTGGTTCCCAGAAATTTTGCCTGTGTGGCTTCATTATTAGTATCCCGACTGACTGATTGTTTATATAGCACCAGCAATGTCCCTGGTGAGGAATAGTCATGATTACAGACAGATTCCCTGCCCCAAGGGATTAACAAACTGTAATCACAGAATCATAGATTTGGAAGGGACCTGTTGAGGATCATCTAGTCTAGGGCTAAAACTCAATCTTATTCGTCTCTCAGTTCTTGTCGAGAATCAAGCTTCTTGATGAGAATCGAGAAAAAAAACAAGACTCAAGAAAAGCCCCAGTTCTCGAGACTTTCTCATTGAGATTCTTTTTCTTTGTCTACTGACTGGAGCTAAGCGTGCTGCATCCCACGTCTGTCTGTCTGTCTGTCTGTCTGACTCATCTCTCTTCTCCCATCTCTGCCACCTGGTCTGTCTCTCCATCTTTCTGTGGGCACCCACGGCCCACCAACTCGACAAGAGTTTTTTTTTAAAAAGAAAGAAGAACGGTGCATATGCAAAATCGCCACCGGGCCATTCTGTGCACACACAGCCCTTTTCCAAAATGGCGACGAGGCTGGGTAGTGCCATTTCGGAAAAAGGGCTGCCCATGCACATTGCAGCTTGGTGGCCATTTTGAGCACTTTTTCAGCAAGATTCTCACGAGAATCTCAAACAGTTAGCGAGATCGCGGCGAGAGTTCTTCATTCTCGTGAGAATTAAATTGATTCTCGTTTCCGCCCTAGTTTAGTCCAGCCCCCTGCTTGGCTGCAGGATGACTACTGCTACATGGTCCCCATCTAGAATGGACACGGGGAGGAGAGGCACGGGGAGGGGCACATAGGGAGGGACAGGGATACGTTCATAAAGCGGAGAGGTTGCAGATGCTTAGTTTAGGGCATTTTACTTCATCCTGGGATTAGGAGGAAATTATCCTGGAATTGTTATCAAGGGATTACAAGTGGTACGTGTTTTACATGGACATTTCTATCCCGGAATGAAATCCATCCTGGGATAGTTCATTCGAACAGCGGATTGCTCTTATCCCAGATTGAGAGTGTCTGGGATGAATATCAGTTCCATGGTGCTTTTCATCCGTGCTCAGGGCACTGATTTCTGGGATTGAAGAAAACCTGATTTTCTTCATTTTTTCTGATTTCTGAGTTGAAGAAAATGGAAACTCATCCCTTTGTTCTGTGGGTATTTAAACTTGGCGCTCTGCAATGCATTGTGGAAGGATGACAGAGGTAATACGATCACTCCACAGTCATGTGCTCCTAGATACCATAGAGGCAGAACTGGATAGATAGGATGTTAGCTCTTGCCGTAACACTCTGTGATACTAATCCTGGGATAGCTGACTGTCCCGGGATAGTCGTTTACACGGGCCTAATCCTGGGATTAGTTATCAACCGGATATTACAAACCCTTGAAAAAGAGGGTTTGGAGTCCCAGGGTTTTTCAGTGATCCTGGGATTTTAATTGCTGAATGCTGCATTTAGACGGACACGTCATCCCGGGACTAATGTTTTAATCCCAGGATAAGCGTCCGTGTAAAAATGCCCTCAGGTACAGGAGAGAAGGGGAATCTTGTAGAATTTGACAGTATAAGGGGAAGCATAAAGGAGCAATCTATAGGGATGGTCTGATGGAATAGGTAGGTTTTTAGGAGGGATTTAAACATTGGTTGGGAGAGAGCAACGCATGTGTGTCTGCCTTCACACATATAAAGCATCAACACCCCAACTCAGATACCATCTCATCCTGCACTCCTGACTCTCACCCTGCAGTCTCCTCCCCACATATTCTCCCCTCCAAACCAATACCCTTTTTCTCTCCCGGAGGAACACTGATTGTCTCTAAATCCCTCTCCCCCTGCTGCCCCCGCAATACAGTTAAACCAACACCAAAGCCAAACCTATTATCATAAAACTCCAACTCTGACACTTATAACTAAAAACTCATTCCTTCTACCTGCTAACCCCTCCGTCCACTTACAGACCCCCAACCCCTCATCCACACACTTAGCCCCCCACTCCTCACTGCCAGCCCTTCACCTAGTCCCTTATCTCTCTATCTCTCTCTCTCTCTCTTTCTCTCTCTCTCTCTCTCACACACACACACACACACACACACAAAATGGTCCATTCATTGTAATAACTTGGCCATTGAAATGAATGGCAGATTGGTTTTCTATTGAATTTGATGGGAAAATACAGATCCGTAAATCCGTAATGGCAGTAATCCGTAATTGCCATTTTTGGACAGTTATGTATTAATCTGAATCCGTAACACCCATCCCTAAAATATAGTCCTGAGACCCCAGGCAGCAAGAAAAACATACAAAGGCCACTTGTCCAAATCCCCTGGCCGGGAAACTTACAGCAACCTCTGCACATGGATGCGGGGCTCTATTTTTAGAGAGACATGGTCTGTTAGGAGGTTTCCAGTGCAGTTGGAATCAGGTTGTGAGGGACTCCATCTTGTGATTGATGATTTAGCAGGGGACAGATTAGAGATGCTACTTGTATACCGTGCACCTACCTGTGCAGCAGCATCCCTACACATTCTGACGGAGGCAGAACTGGTGTCCGGGGTGGTGTTGCAAACTCCAAAGACATTAGTCTTGGAGGATCTCAACATCCATGATGACGCCGGTCTTGGCAGGGCGGAGTGTGAATTCATGGCCACCATGGATCTGTTCCAAGTTGTCATTGGCCCTACACACAATGGAGGGCATATCTTGGACCTGATTTTCTGCACTGGCCTTGAGGTGGGGAATTTGTTGGTGGGGGAGGTATTAGCTAAACCCTTGTTGTGGACAGATCATTGTCCTTGGGGCCGTTAGAGCGACCCTTTGTAAACTTGATCCATGCCAGTCCTGGCTGGCTAAGGCCAGCCGGGAGATCTTGGGGCCTTTTCTGGCAGGGGTGGTCAACGCCTCCCTTCAGGAGGGCAGGGTGTCGCGCTGCCTCAAAGAGGTGGTGGTGCGAACCCTGCTCAAGAAACCATCTCTTGACGTTGACTTCCTTGCCAGTTATCGGCCAGTCTCTAACCTCCCCTTTTTAGGATTGCCTCACCCTCTGTGTCCTAGATCGGCCTCTGCAGTCCACCGGGAGCACCCTTCTTGAGGTCCCCCTGGTTGCAATGATGGAGAGGGCATTCTCGGTGGCCACTCCTAGGCAGTGGAATTCCCTCCCAGTGGAGGCCTGGGTAGCCCCGGACCTCACCTCCTTTTGTCGTAGTTGTAAGACTTGGCTGTTCCACTGGGCCTTTGGTAAGGGGGGTGGGCTGGGTGGGAGGGTTTTTTTTGTTTTCTGTGGCACCCCCATTAGTTTCAATGGGTTTTGCATTTGGGTTTTTAATGTTTTACTGTATTGTGTTGGTTTAAAATGTTTTTATTTGTAAGCCTCCTTGAGCTGCTTGATTTGTGGAACGGTGGGGCATAAAAATTTATAATAAATAAATAAATAAATTTTAAACAGCATCATCAGCTACATCCAGCGGCTTTTTTTCCTATGAATGTCAGGGCTCGAAATCCAGCCCTGACATTCTTAGGAAGAAACGCCGCTGGACACGGCTGATGGTGCTTTTAGCCCCACGCTCATGTGCAGAGCTCGGCATAAATTTCCCGGCCGGGAGATTCGCCAGCCTTCATAATGTTGGGGCAGTGGCCAAAGTCTGTCAATATCTGTTGAGATCCTGACCCCATCCACCAGCCTTACCACATTATTTGGGGTTTTCCTGATCCCCTATTTGAGAACTTCTGGAACAGGGAGAAGAAAAGGTTCCTGTTCCATGCCACTATCTATGCTCTCCTCCTTTCTCTGGAAATTACACACCTTCTGGAGCTCCTTTACATCTTGTCTCCTGTGGTGCTCTCATAACGCCCACACCACAGAGACATTAGCAAGCCCTGGTCATGTATAATTCTACTCCCATAAATCTTGTTGCAATTACTAGGCCTGGTTCAGTCTCCTCATGTGATAAAAAACTTATTGCATCATGGAGTCATTAAGAATCTCTCTTTCCAGTAAGCCTCCTCTGCCAGGAATGCCAGCTGAGTAACAGGCCTGGATGTGTACGGTAAATATTACTTACCAGCCCGGCATAGATAAGGTGTTTTCCACTATCCATAGTGGGGCCAATGCCAAGCCCCGCATGTGCTGCCGCGCACGTTCACATGCACACTCCTGCGTGGTAGGGGTGGGACTCTGGGCAAAATTTTGGTATCCGTTTATTTTGGTTTCGGTTCTCATGGATTTCAGTTCTCCTATCGGTTTCAGTTCTCTTGGTTTCAGTTTTTTAACATTGCATTTCCCACCCATTGAAATCAATGGGGAAAACCACAATGTTAAAAATTCAATAACAAAATCAATGCAAAAGAACCGATAGGGGCCAAAACCAAAAAAGAACTGGAATTTCTGAAAGAACGGAAAGTGCCATTATTGGCTGCTTTCTGTTCTTGGCAATACCTACCCATCCCTAGTGGTTTGCATGTGCACTGTATATTGTGTGTTTCTTTTATTGTTGTTATTATTGTTATTACTGTTGTAAGCCACCCTGAGCTGCTTTGTGAGCGGGAGGGTGCAGGGGAAAAGAGTAGTGAAATAAATAAATAAATAAATAAATAAATTCTACACCAGCTGCAGCTTCCAAACCATCACCAAAGGCAGCCCCACATAGAGCGCATTGCAGTAGTCTAGCCTTGAGGTGAAAAATGCCTGGATGATAGTGCTGCACACGCTGGTTCGCAAGGCCTGGAATCGGCCCCAGTGTTAGTAATGGCAAGACGTAGGGCAAGACAAACAGAAAGATGCAGGTCTCCAAGGACAAACTAAGTTGCAGGCACTTACAGGCTACTACCACCCTTGTTTAAGCACTTGATCCACTGCTGCTAAATCGCTGGTGAGAATTGGCTGGCTGGCCACAGTGGTCGCAACTGGCCTGCAAAACTAGAGTATAAATGGGTAGCCTATTGGCTTTCCAGGGGTAATATCCACATTTTTGTGTCGTCTTTCGGGCTCCCAGTCAGTACCTGGGTATTGAGTCAAGTACTCGATTGCCTGAAAATACTGGGTATTACCGAGTTAACCGACCAGTAAAATAGTAACAAAGGATGGTAAGTTGAAAAATTGGTACCAGCAGTCAGAAAACTGGTACCAGAAGTCAGAAAATCAGACAGAAAATAGGCACTAATCAAGTCCCAGTTAATACCCAATGTTACCAAGCCAGATTGTCTACTGTAATTTTGATGGGTCTATCTTTCTGAGAATACTCATTTCAGCTCTGTGCAAAACCTTTAGTCTAACAGAAGGGGTTCTGAGGAAGTTTTGAATCAAGCTCCTTTTCTTACCCCCATCCTGAGCACCCCTGTCCCCAATGCCTATGAGGCCCACAGAGAGTGCATTCATTTTCATAGTGGGTTAGTGGAAGGGAAAAGATTCCCCAGCCCCATTCTATACCTTGGTTTTGTGCACTGGCTGCTGCTGGAGACAGATTATTGAGCTATATGGACTTCTGATCTGATCCGGTTTGACAGCCCTTGTGATCTTATGATCTTTTAATGTCAAGAGTAGGGCTGAAACTCATTCTCATGATTCTAATGTTTCTCAGAGAGAATCATGGTTCTTGGCTCATTGTGACAAATGAGAACAAGCCAAGAACCCACAGCATCCCAGTTGCATTCTTGCTGAAAAACATAAGGAAAAAAAGGAAGGGGGGGAGGAGAAATGTGCATGCACAAGATGGTCTCCAGAGTCATTCTGTGCATGTACAACCCTTTTCCAAAATGGCACTGACAGTGTCACTTAGGGGTGTGCATGTCGTTTTCGGTATTACAATAGCGATAATGAAAATGGTCATTTTCATTATCATTATTGCAATAACAAAACCTACAAATAATAATAATAAAAATAGAAAGAAAAATGACATTTTGTTTTTGAAATAAAGGTAAGGAACTGAAAAATGTATTTCTGGCTATAACATTCTGATGTACTTCAGAAGGATTGTACCCCCAGTGGAGGGCACTAAGTGTACCAAATTTCAAAATGATTAGATGAAGGAAACCAATTTTAGAAGCAATTGACCATTTTAGAAGCAATTGACCAAAGCTCCATACATATTAATGGCTGCAACTTCTTTATCTTCCATTCAATTTGCATGAATGCTCTAAATATTATGTCACTCCACAAGCTTAACACTCCTGCCAATTTTCAGAAATATTGGATAAAGGGTCCTGATGGTATAAGACATTAACTTGAAAATACATTTCCAGCTGTAACATTTGTATATTCCATCCTGTTTACAAGATATTTTGCATGAATGTATCACATACCTTCTCTGTCATCTCTGCCAAACTACATTACAATTTGATAAAGGGACCCAATTTTATAAGCAATTGATGTTGTCCCGTGAAGACCATTATTCAGATAAATAGCAGCACATGCAGTGCCAGTCAGAGGCAGGCACCTGCACAGCAGGGGAGGGAGAACGTGGAGCAACCCAAAAGACTGACAAATACATTCACTGGCCAAACACATTACTGCATGCTTCTAGCTTTACAGGACCAATTGGTAGTGGCTTCAAGGCGGGTATAGGGGGCAACCCTCAGGCAGGCATAAGGGACATAACTGGGACTTTTGGGATAGCATCCCAGCAATCAGAAGACTCGCACTGCTTTAGACAAGGCGATGAACAAGCGCCTCCCAAGGCGCGCGTTAAGAGAGAAGCCGCGCCGCGCTGCCGGAAGTGACGTTCTCCCCATTGCCGGCAATGGCGGCGGCCAGAGATGTGGCGCTTTGCAGAGGCACATTCTAGAGACCTCAGTTTTCAGGTCTTAGAGCATGCCTCTGCAAAGCGCCACGTCTTCAGCCGCCGCCATTGCCGGCAACAGGGGAAAACATCACTTCCAGCAGCGCAGCGCGGCTTCTCTCTTAATGCACGGCTCGGGAGGTGCTTTCCAGCACCTTGTCTAAAAACGGTCTCAGGCTGCGTTCCCATCTGCAGCGGCGGTGGCGGCAGAGGGAGGGGCGAGGGAAGGAAAAGAGCCGGTGTGAACGGGGATCTGCCGCAGCTTCTCTAGCGTATGTATGGGCAGGATTTTGTGCCCTGACATGAGCGAGAGAAGCTGCGGCAGATCCCCGTTCACACCGGCTCTTTCCCTGTCGGCCGCCTCCTCCCTGCTGCTGCATCTTCCCTCGCCCCTCCCTCTGACGTCACCGCCGCCGCAGATGGGAATGCAGTCACAGTTTACACATCCAGGCTGGCCAGTTATCATCACAATCACATCCTGCAGCGCTGTGAGAGAGGCTTCTGACTTCCCAGTAACAAATGGGGGAGAGGTGTTGGGATGGTCACAGCACAGAATGAGGATATTTGGTTGGCATCACAAACCGATCTTATACCACAGTGACACGTAAGAGAATCCCTGGCATAGGCTTCTTCTCTGCATATGCTGTGCAGGCATTTAAAATTGGGACCCTTTATCACATCTTTCTGATATTTGGCAGAGATGATCATGAAAGTGTGATATACAGCCCTGCCATATTTCATGCACACTGGTTGGACTACAAAGATGTTACAAGTCAGACATACATTTATATGTTAATTGCTTATACCACCAGGACCCTTTATCCAATCCTTCTAAACATTGGCAAAGATAGTAAATATGGGAAGGAGTATAAACATGCCAAGTTTGATCTACATTAAATGTGAGGCAAAGAAGTTACAGCTAAGAATGTATATCAAGATTTTTGCAAAATAAAATAATTCAATTGCTTCTAAAATTGGATTACTTTATTCAATCTTTTTATAATTTGGTACACATAATGCCTTCCATTGGAGGTATATTCATCCCAAATTTCAGTCCGATATAGTGAAAAACAAAAAGGTTACAGCCGAAAATGTGTTTCCATTTGAACCAATGCAAACCGAAAACAAAAGCAAAAACGAAAACGACAATTCGATATTTATGAAAACGAAAATGACAGATTTAAATAGCGAAAATGAAAACTGAAAACAAAAATTACATGGGCCCCTGGTGCACACCTCTAGTGTCACTGCCATTTTGGAAAAGGGCAGTCATTCTGTGCATGCCCAGTAGCCATTTGTACATGCGTGACTGGCTGCCCTTTTCAAAAATGGAAGGGACACTGCCAGCACCATTTTGGAAATGGACCGTGCATGCACGGGACAGCCCCGACGATCATTTCGCACATGCATGGTTCTTGGTGGGTTTTTTTTTTGTTTGTTTGTTTTAAACGAGATATCATGCAGGATTTCGTACTGGGGCTGAGAGCTCAGTGAGATCTCAGTCCCCAGCATGAAATCTCGCAAGAACAAAAAGGGCTTCTCATTCAGCCCCGTTGAGGCGTTGGGAGTGAACATCAAGGAATGGATTGCTCCATTGTGACCTGGTGGGTACTTCTCCAAAGCGACGGAGAATAGCCACTCTCGGAGACAGGATGCTGGGCTGGATGGACCATTGGTCTGAGCCAGTACGGCACGTTATGAGTGTTTCAACTGATTTCAACCAAATTACTCCAGAGAGTAAAATAACTCCCCTGTTTAAGAGCCCAATAGAGATTGCTTTTCCTCCCATATCTGAGTGTTGTTTATGACATTTCCATATGAACAGCTCCTGTACGGATATAAGGAGTTGCCTAACTGAATCAGACCAATAGTCCATCTTAACCCCATACACGGCAGCAGGGTTTCAAATCCAGCTCTCCGGCAGAGCCCAGGCAGGCTACCTGCGACACTCCAGAATCCTTGGCAGAGGCCTTACCCAGGCGTGCTACCAGAGATCCTCAATTGGAGATGCCGGGGATTGAACTTGGGACTTTCTACATGCAAAGCATGCGCTCTACCACCTGAGCCATGGACCACCCAGGCAGAAAAAGAATTCCCAGGGCCCATTTACTGGAACCTTCAGCTCTTCCTGGAACAAGGCCGGCCTTAGAATTTGCAGGGGCAGCCCAGGGCAACGATAAAATGCCAGACCCCTGGTGGCTCCCTTGAGAGACACCCTCCATGGGGTGCCAGATGTTTGAGGCCCCTCTGGTGAAAATGGGGGCCACTGTGAGGACCCCGGAATGAAAGGCCCAGCCTGGTTATCTTGGGTTGACCTGGGAGAAGGCCAGCCCCGTCCGGGAAACAGATTTAACCAGGAGAAAGTAAAGAGCCCTCTTCTACACAAGGCACAGCTGCAAATCCAGGCAGAAGGAATCCAACCTCAGTCCCCCCCCCCCGTCCCCCCCCCTTTGCAAAGCGTCTTAGTGCAACCACGTCATAGCTCCCTGAAATCCCTGCCACTGGATGCCCCGTAACTGCAGGAGCCAAGAATCCAGATTTTGCTGGCTTCCACCTCCTGCCTCACAAAAGGTTATAAAATGAAGTAATGGGTGCCCGGCTTGAGGTTCTCAGAATTTCCTTTCTTCCCCATCGGGGATGGAAAGTTATTTGAAATTAGATGGGAAAATAGCTGGGTTTTAAGTGCCCTTCCTTCTCCAAACACATTACTGTGCTACTGGAAACCATTCAATTTAACTAAGTCATTAACTTAAATCATCTGAGCGGATATTCTCAGCGCAACGAGACTGCGTGGTGGGCTGGCTTTGGAGAAAGGGCGCATCCTGGAGAAACAGATGCCAGGGGACATCTTGGCATCTAGTTTGTTTTAGAAAGAGCCTTATTATCCCTACGGGGGGCAGATCTAAGGAAACTATGCCCAGGAGACAATCTGCCTTTCAGTTCTCCAGAGGAGCTTCCATTCCTAAGGGAACGGGTGCTGTGTTCCAGGGATGGGGACCCTCGCGCCCATTTTTCAAGGCCTAGTTTTTATGAGTCCCTTTCCCAGTTCCTGGCTCCGGTCCCTGAATCCAGTTTCTACCCCCAAGTACTGAAAGATGGAGCACGGGGGAAGGGAGCAGAGATGAGGGCGTGGAGCACAGAAACACAGGAGGACAGATGCACGGCATCATCAATTCCTGATCCGGTTCTTCCTCACCTCTGTCCCCGCCCCCCATTTGTAGGTGGCCCTCGAAACTTGTACTCATTTTTAAATTTTAAAATGAGTACAAGCTTTGAGAGCCGTGTACAAACTGGGGGCAGGGGCTCTCTGGGAGGGAAAATGTTCCCCCCTGCTGCATTCACATGAGTCTCTTCTCCTGAATTTCTGATTTTCGGAGGCAGATAGCTATTGAGCCCCAGCCTTTTTACTGTATTTATTTATTTATTTGGATGTATATGGTGCCCTTCCCAGAGGCGCAGGACAGCTTACAAAACACACAAAAAATGTAAAATAGAAAAAACCTGAAACCCGCCCCACAAAACCCCACCCAATATCACCTCCCCACCCAACCTTCTCTCACACCCCTAGCCTAAAACCACACACACCCTCGTCCCAATCCCCGCCCGCCAACTGCCTTTTCAAATAAAAAAGCCTTGCCCCACCTCCGGAAGACTCTCAGGCTCAGGCTCAAGCAAACCTCCAGGGGAAGGGAGTTCCACAGCTCATTTTTAACACATTGGATTAAAACAGACATGCAGCTGGTTTGCTGGCTACACAGGCCAAGGAGGGGTGGGGGGGCACCCCATGCCAGGTCAGGTTGGGGCACTGAATGGATTTGCGCCCGACCGGGCCAGCCAGCAAACCCTCCTTGGCCCCACCCCCAGTGGGAGGAGAGAACAAACGTGCGGGTAGCCCTGGCATGCCCCCTGTGTCCTGCCCCCTGCCATGATGGGCAGCCATGATGGCCAATCATGGGCAGCCATGGCTACCAGCCATGGTGGCCCCCAATCCCTGGTGGGGGACGGTGGCGGGAACAGACATGTGGGCCCACGTTGGCCCATCTGGGCAGCCCTTGGCCCAGACTGTGGACCCAGGATCTTCCAGAGGACCACATCCAGACCAGCCACCCACCTGGGCTGGGGCAGTAGAGGGCCCATAGCTGGTGGCCCATAAACTCACGTGACAGTGAGTCCCCACCTCAGGCAGGCCATATTGGGCTTTAGCGGGCCCGTGTCGCATCTGTTTTCACCCCTTACTTCTCCTGCTGTCAGTGTTGCCGCCTGTACTTCCACAACTGCTACTAGCAATCCCATGATGCTGTGGAGCTGGTTTTTGCATGGTGCATTGTGGGGGACTTGTTATGCACATGGCAGATTAGTCCCTCCCCACATTGCAGAAAACGCACATTAAGGAATAAGCACGAGGTGGACTTGCTGTCCCTGGCTGGCTCCGGTAAGCGCCCACCGAAGTTCCCACCTTCCCTTAGGCTAGGGCCAAAGGGGCTGAGGCCATGCTAGGAGGAGGTGTGGGGCAAAGGGTGATGACTCAGGCCGCTTTTAGACGAGTGGGTCGCTGTTGCGCGCTATTTCAAAATCCCGCAACGCGGGATTACACGAGACGGACGGCAGGGATCATGCGACTGCACACAGAAGGCGGTCGCACATTCTTTGCCGACCGCGAATTAAATACCTCGATTGTGAGGTATTTAATTCGCGATCGGCAAAGAATTTGCGACCGCCTTCTATGCGCATGATCCCCGCCGGCCATCTCGTGTAATCCCGCGTCGCGGGATTTTGAAATAGCGCACGAGTGGGTCGCGCAACGGCACCCCACTCGTCTAAAAGCGGCCTCAGAAGGGGGTGGGCCACACTGGAGAAGGAATGGGCGATCCATTTTGTCCCACTCCTTTTCACTGTGGCTCCACTCGCCCTGCCCACCCCTGAGAAGAATTTCTAGCATCTGGAGGCCAACGATGCGTTAACACCCAGCAGCTCCAGGTCAACCCCCAGCGAGGGGCAGTAACCGTAGCTGTGATACTACCCACTGCCTGACATTTCCAACCATCTGTAACATACAGGGGAGACACAAGGCTGTGGCAGACCCAGTCTCATCTCTCAATTATAGCCCCCGCCCCACAAGGGCTGCTCCGACCAGCCCTGCACTGGCTGCCGAGGCATAGGCCAGTGGGAATTCTGCTGACATCTTTAGCTGGAGAGACTCCTGCTCTGTCAGGAAAGACTGGGGGCAGGGTCGGCCTTACCGCAGGCCCCACTATTTTCTCTCCTTCCAGAAACCCCGGAGTGGCCCCTGTTTTCACCAGGAGAGGGTGCGGTGCCACCACGCCCCCCCCCAGCAGGGCCCAAAACACGGCTACCTCAGGTTAAGGTGGCCATTGGGCTGGTTTTATACCAGACGGTCCTGGTTTCTGAAGAGTTTGTCCTTTGTCCGTTCTGGGCGTGTTTCTGTCCAGTATTTTTGAGAATAGACGCTGCTGGCGCTGGCCACTCTCCCTCCCTCCGGGAGTCATAACCGCATGACTTCTGAGCAGGAACAGTGGTGTCAGCAGCATGGAGGTGTGGGGGAGGAAGGGATCCTGGAGTTGAAGCTAGGGCTGATGCGGCTGTTACCGCGCCGCGATTCCATTCCGCCATTTCGGAATTGCCCGCGCCACACCACGGCTTTTCTGCAGACATTCCGCTAATTCCGACGGGATTCTGCAAATTGCGGAATTACGGAAAAATTGCGGAATCTGTTGGAAAACCACTGTTCCACTATTTTGTGGCACTGACGGAATGGCGGAAGTAGCGAAAATGTCATATTTCCACTATTTTGCAAAACCTGTGGAAGTAGCGGAATGAAATTAGCGGAACTGCGGAAATAGCGGAACAAAACTAACAGAATGTAAGCCTCTGCCATGCCGTACCACTAATTGCGGAAACGCTGTTTCCGGCGGAAATAGCTACCACTGTGACATTCCGCTACAGCCCTAGTTTCAGCTGCTGCCCCCTCACCCTCCCCCCCAAAAAAGCATCTCTCAATCTGCAGAACCCAGCTCTACAGAATTCCCAACCAGGGCCTGTCAAGGCCAATGCTTTCCCCCACAGCCCCCTCCCCTACATGGGGATGCGCCCTTCAAATTCTAAGGCTGGCCCTGGTAGCGGGATCGGTTATGTTCAGCATAGAGAAAGGAAGACTAAGAAGGTGGGGGTGGGAGGACAGGAGAGCCATCTTCAAATACCTAAAAAGCCGCCACAGAGAAGATGGAGGACAGTTGTTCCTCACCAT
This sequence comes from Sphenodon punctatus, assembly GCA_003113815.1. NCBI lineage: Eukaryota > Metazoa > Chordata > Lepidosauria > Sphenodontia > Sphenodontidae > Sphenodon > Sphenodon punctatus. The sequence continues at coordinate 1,422,495 of QEPC01009645.1, read as the reverse complement.
CACAGAAGAAGACAGCATGGGCTTTCATTGAAGCGGAGGAGATTGGGTTAAATATCAGAAAAAACATCCCAACCATAAGAGCTGTGGGGCAATGGAATAATCAGTTGCCTCGGGAGGCTGTAAAATTTCCTTCCTTGGATGTTTTCAAGAACAAGCCTCTTCAATAACGCTGTAGATCCCAGGCACCGGAGCCAAATGTGGCCCCCCTGGATCCAGTTCCTACCTCAAAGCACTGAAAAACCAAGCTCAGGTTAAATGAGCAGAGACTGGAGGAGGGCCTGCACACAAGGACAAGAGACAGATCCATGATCTGGCCCTTCCTTTTCTTGAGCCACATCCCTTCCCTTACACCCCCCACCCCCACTCACAATATCTTTGCGGTCCTTGGAGCTTGTCCTAATTTTCAAAGAGGCCCCCGGGAGAGAATCATACAATCAGAATCTTAGCGTTGGAAGGGACCACAGCGACAGCATCCTCCCCAAGAGATGGCCGTCCAGTCTCGGTTGGAGAACCTCCGGCTTGCCATCCCCTGCCGTAGGTAAAGGGTATCCTGCCTCAGAGCAGGCATTGGACTAGATCGCCCCTTAAGGGTCCTTCCGACCCGACGATTTTATGATTCGATCATTTGTCAAACCTGGTGCTCTGCGATGTCCTTGCTCTCGAAGGGGTTAAATGTCAACTGCCTAATGGCACAATAGAGGGGCGGAGTGGGTGGGGAGTCGTCACTTTTACATACATAATAGATATTCTAAACATATTGTAAAACCTTAGATTACTGGGATTCACTTAAAGCAGGTTTGGCAGGTTTTCCAAATTTATTTGGACTGGGGAAAAGAGATTTAAGTGTTAGTCTCTCTCTCTCTCTCTCTGAATGAGTTATTTATTACCCAGATGAGCAAAGTAGCTAGCACGTGGGGAAGCTCTGGTTGCTTAGCGTGATTTACTGTGGGTTGCTCTGTGCTGTCTGAAACCCCTCTCCCCTTCTGTCCCATGATAGCTTACATTACGCCTTTGCTGCTGCCTGCATATTGGCAGCATTATTACTAATTTCTGTGCTCCTCTTCGTCTAACTGTATAAAAACTGAACACTTTATAAAAGCTGGACTCTAATTAACAGTTTAGTAACCTAGATTTTTTACTAATTAGAATTAACAGCCTACATCAGGGATGGGGAACTTCCGGCTTGAGGGCCAAATGCAGTCCATTGGCCCCCTTACTGTTCCTGGATCTGGGCCCCAGTTCTTGCCCACAAGCCTCTCCAGCCTTGGCCCCGATTCCGTCTCTGCCCAGCCCAGACCTTTGCTCTGATCCCTGAACTAGAATTCCATTGGCTCCCCAGTTCTGCCTCCAGCTTTTCACTCTTGGACTCCATCATCCTGTCCTGTCTCCTGACCTTCAACCCTCTGCCTTGGCAACAGTGACCTGTTGGATGGCCCTGATCCCACCAGACTCTGCTTTGGTCCTGGTTTTGCAGAGCTGTACTGCACCCCAGAAACATAGCTAGCTTGGAATGGGCCCTGGGGCAGTAGGTGGAATGGGGGCCCGCCGACGCACTTAGCAAGTCTTCAATGGGTGCTAATCATCCATTGGCCTATGCACACATTCCCATGGACATGTTGGAGGGGCAGGCTCATGGACCTATTACAGCTAAGCGCTTAACCCAGTCTGACTAGCCCCCATCCCAGCTGTCTAAAACTTCTGATCCACCCCAAAAATGGGCAGGCTCCTTCCTCCGGATTCCTAGTCCTCTTCCCAATTAGTTGGGTGTAGGAGATGATAAATCAATTTTCTCTAGTGCAGCAAAATATGTCAGGCTGACCCAGACCCTAGAGAGCTTCCTATTAATCTGCAACATTTTCCCATACCCCATAACTAAGCCAGGCACACTCACCTGCAACAGCTCAACTTCACAAATAGATTATATCGCTGTCTCTCCTTACGTGCCCCTCTCACTTGTCTCCCCGCCCTTTCCATTCTCAATTGCAAGCCCCTTGGGGCAGGGAGTTATCCCTAGTCATGACTGTTCAGCTCCAGGCACATTGTTATACTTTACATATTTATTTAATCATTATTAATATTTATTACCATCTGACCACCACCCACCCAAATGTCAGGTTGAGGCAGGGTTAGCTGAATGATCATTAATTAATTACTCTGGGGGTGGATTCAAATTATTTTTAGAGAGAAAACATTTAAGCAATCTTATAATGTCCTGGAGCTGTCAGACGGTGATATATATATAGGGCTCTATTCAGCAGAAATTATATGCAGTTTCCATGCCACAAAAGCCGCACAGGGTCACGGATCCAGCCAAAATATTCAGCAAGAAATTCTGCCAGGCCGCAGGCCAGATAATGCCAAGATGTGCAGGTGTATTCTGCAGAGAGCTGGCCAGGCTGGGGACCCGGTGTTACGTTCCCGAGTGCCTCGCAACATGTGACACTTGGGCTGAGTCACTCCAAGCAAAAGCTTTGCATGGCCCCGGGACGGGAGCTATTTATGGATTTGCAAAGCAAATCCAGCTTCAATGTGCTGTGCAGGTGCAGAATTCCTGCACGGAGACAGTCTCTCTCTCTCTGACAGTCACAAAGAGAGAGAGCTGAGGAGAGCTACCTGAGAAAATCCAGCACAGGCAAGTGCAGGCATGTCGAGACCTGTGGAGCTCATGCGTCCGCTTGATCCACGAGTACCTCAGACGTGGTGTTAGTGGCCTTGGGAGAGCAGGGTTCAAATCTCACCCTAGCCAATGAACTCACTGGGTGGCCTTGGGCAAGTCACAACCTCTCAGCCTCAGTTCCCCATCTGTAAAATGGGAATATGTGTGTGTGTGTGTGTTTCCCTGTGTGTTCCCCTCACCCTTGTCCAGCTTAGATTGTAAGCTTGCTGGGGCAGTGGTAAGTAGTAGTAATGATCTACCAGGACTCTTCCTCTGACTCCAGCACAACAGATCAGGACCCTTCCTGCTGGCTCCCCAGTTCTGGAGCACATCAGCAACTCATCTCAGGAGTGGACAGGAATACTCCCTTTTACTCACCTTCCCTGGTGCACTGAAGGCACTCCTCTAGCCCATCTCCTCTCCAGAACCCCTCACCTCCCCTGCCTTGGGGCAGCAGTCTCACTCTCCTCCCCAGAAACCATCTCTGAGAGGCTGGTCCCCCACCCCACACCATGAGGTGACTAGCTTGTGATCTATCTCTGTTGGCCGCCCCTTGCTTAGTGGAGATGGGGTTGGGCTTGGAGCTAGGAGAGAAGGGTTAGCCAGCCATGAACTCCCTGGGTGGCCTTGGGCAAGTCCCTCTCTCTCAGTCTCAGTTCCCCATCTGTAAAATGGGAATCATAATGACCTGCCTCACAGGATTGTTCTGTGAGTGAATTAGATAAGGATTGTAAGGTACTTGGAACACTGAAAGCACCATATAAACTAAATTATTATTACTAATAAAATAAAATTATTAATAATAATAATAATAATAAAAAATATCCACTCCAAGTCCACCAACCTAATGCTTATGCTAAGGGGCCAGATTACCTGGCGCTGTAAACTACAGCACCTCCAATAAGTGTCACTGGAGATTTGCAAGAGGGGAAGGTCTGATACTTTGCTTCTTTAGCACTCACAGCCTTCGCCTATATCTTCATTGTGTTTGCTAGCAAGATAGCACGGTGCCCATCTTTTGGGTTAGGTAGCTGGCAACAAAAGATGGGCAGCGAATCAGCAGTTCTCAAAATGTTGCTTAAGTGACCCCATTTTTTTAAAGAATTAGTTTACCGCAGAGAGCCCCAAAGACATGCGAAATAGATTGAATCGGAATATAACTCTATCTACAGACAGTGCAACCGCACACGGTCTCCCAAACCACAGTTTGAGAACGTCTCTATTAGAAGGAGGTCCAATAAATAGCTATTAGTCAAGTTAGTTCAGGATGAGGTCTCCGACGGCAAGGGGCTGGGAGTGAATGAAAGGAATGCAGTTCTCCATCTCTAAAAAAGATTTAGAAGAACTGGAAAAGGCGCAGAGAAGGGCAACAATAAATTATTGTTTATTTATTCCCATTTTACAGATGGGGAACTGAGGCTGAGGGGCGGAGCTATCATAGGTGCAGCTGGGGCAGTCGCACTGGGGCCCACCCACACGTATAAAATGCATATGCACAGTGGAATGGAGTGCCCTAGCAGAGCCCATTCCCACAGAGCTATGCCATAATGATCAAGGGTATGGAACAGCTTCCAAGGGGAAACTTGATAGGTTAGGGCTCTTCATCTTTGAGAAGAGACAACTGAGAGGGGATAGGAAGGCTAGACATGAGTGTTGTGGAACAAGTACATAGGAACATAAGTAGTGCCATACGGGGTCAGACCAAGTTGTGTAGTTAGGATTTTGGGGCCCTGGGGCAAGACACATTATTGGTCCCCCCTCCCAACGCCTCCCCCAAAACCTGCAGCAGCTGCCCCACAAAGCTGGGGTGGGCCCCCATGGGGCAACAGTCCCACCACGCCTTCTGGGCCTTGACCAATTCCAGGAGCTGCTAGTTTACCCCCTCAAACAATAGAAGCCACTCTATGAAACTAAATGGCAGCAGATTTAAAACAAGAGGAAGTACTTTTTCACTCAACATACAATTAGGTTGAGGAACGTGTGGCCAGAAGATGTTGTGAAGGCCAGTAGCATAGCTGGGTTTAAAGAGGAATCGGATAAGATCTTGCAGGATAGGTTCAGAAATGGCTATTAGCTAAGTTGGTCGGGAGACATAACCTCTGACTATTGGGAGCTGGAAGTAAATGGTAGGGAATGGACCAAAGGTGGCCACTGTTGGAGATGGGATATTAGACTCGATGGACCCAATGTGGCATTTGTTACATTCGTATAGTTGAATCACTCCATTAGGACCTGTTGTACACTTCTCTGAAGCAACCAAATCTGCCACTGTCGGAGACAGGATGCTGGGCTAGGAGAACCATTGGTCTGACTCAATATGTCAGCTGTTATGTTATGTTCTTCATCCACGGACACAATTTTCACAAGCTATAAGAACTTCTGTAACAGATGGAGGGAAACAGATTGGGATTCATGGCCTCCTTTGACGTTCCCAAGTTAGCAGAGGCTGCAGACTGTGCAAGGGTTCAGTCATGAAGAGGAGAAGTCATGCCAGTCAGGATTCATAAAATACATCACAATATGACCTTATAAACCCTGGGTCGAACCTGTTCTAATTTGTCAGTGTTCTTCTTTAAATGAGGCATCCTAAACTGGACACACTGTTGGGGGCTCATTGGGGAGGAGCTGATCCTCCCCCCCCCCCCTCACTTTGGCCTGGCATTACGGTTACAACCTCCCGCTGGGCTTTCACCTGGAGGAGGCGGGGCCATGCCGGTGGGGGCAGGACAGAAGGGCAGACACTCATCTTTCTTGACTGACCCCACCCTTTATGGAGTGTCATGTGACATCACAACACTCCTGCTGCCCCCGGAAGCCCTGATTTCCAGCTGATCCAGAGAAACTGAGGTTTTCCATGGAGCCTGTGGGTCTGGGGGCAAAACCTGGAATCTCTGGGGAAAGCCTGGAGAGGAGCAACCGTGACTGCCACTGCTGTACTGGTTCTGTCCTCTGGAAAGCTGTGGGCAAAGGGCTTGTCCTTGACCTTCCTGTTTTTCTGACCATGCTTTGGACAAACATTCAGAACCGCTCAGTTCCAAAACTCCTCTGCATGGGGAGGGGGGGGGGGAGCAAGGAACACATTTCTGGGTCCTATGGGGGTGGGGAGTAGAGCTGAAACGAGTACCTGCAAAAATGGGAACCTATCAAATTTCTGGTCCCTGAAATTGACTCAAATAATTCCGGGATGAAATGGTGCCTGATTTCAACCCAATTCGGGGACCCAATGCCCCGGGATGTCCTAGAACATCAACTTCCGGCCTCGATTTTTCAGTTTTCTGTCCGATTTAACAATCGGTAACTGGAAATTAAAAAAAAAAGATTGATACTGGAAATTACCAATTTTTTTTAGTATTCGGGCACCCAGTCAGCAATCAGATAGCCCGTCATAGCCAGTCAAATACCCGACATGGTACTCGCGAATGTGGGTATTACCCACAAGTACCAAATTAGGTTCCCGTTTCGGTGGCAGAAAACAGCTCCAAAAGCCGACGCAAGGGTCCAACGTCGCAAACCTCAATGATAGCAAGAGAAAAACTCCATCCGAAGCTCTTTTCATTCCTCTCCAGCAAGTCTGTTCCTCTAGGGCACAGTTTCATTTCAGAGGCATTTTGGAACAAGATCCTCGCTTTATAAATGAGATCCAGGCAAATCTCTCTAAGTGGTGGCTTTCAAAACATCCCTCCCTGAGTATTTTTTTTTATTTTATTTTTTTAAAGGAAACACAGAGCAATGCCAGTTAAAAGGACCTGGAAGCTTTTCATCTACAGACATCTGAATGGCTTGACTGAGAACATTTCCTGTAAATAAAGCGGGCCCAGCCCATTCCAGCTAAAAGTAACATTTTCCTAAAGAGTTTAGAACTGTATTATTATTTTTTTAAAGAAAAGAAAATGTGCCTTTATGGGCCTGTTCTAAAGTCCACTGCAGACATTGGCTCTTTCCAATGACCTCATCGAAAGAGGGCGGTGCCTGCACTAAGGAAAAATCTAAGGGTTTGTTCTCACAAAGGATTTGGGGGGGGGGCTCACTTTTACCCGCCTCCCCATGTTCACACAACCATAAGAGTTAAAGTGAGGTTAAAGGATGGAGGAAGGGTACTCTTTATGTCTCCAAATAAATTAGGTTAATGTGCAGAGGGAGGGATGCTTGTGTGTACCTTACAGGGGGATTACCTCCCTTTGTCCTCTGCTGTCCCAGCAACCGTTTGCGCTTCCTCTGTCTTGCTGACTCTGCTCATAACTGCAGCACCTCCACCTGGCACTTCCCTGCAAGTTCTCAAGAAGAGAGATCAAGAGGAAGGGGGGAAACAATTTAACCCCTTCTTCCCCCTGCTCATGGTGGGCAGAATTACTCCAGAGTTGCTACCCTTTCTCTTAAGAACAAGACTTCAGGCCACACTCCTGAAGCCACTTGCTCCCTTAAAGCCAGAGGGTCTCTTGTGAGCCTTGTGCAGTCATTTCAAGGCAGAGAGGGAGAGGTGAGGCGCAGGAGAGGGATGTTTCAAAAAGAGCAAAAGAGATCTCCCAAGCACAAATCCAGTCCAATTTGTTTTGTCGATCAAGTCACCCGAAGCCAGCCCCAGCTCTGCTTTCCAGCTATCTCCTTCCTATCATAACAACAGTAGTTACAACTGCTGCTTGCCCCTCTCAAACACCCACCATCTCCTTGGCAACTTACCAGACGGCACACCTACAAGTGGGTGCACATTAGCCAGCATTAGCCCACACGATGTCCATATTCTCTGAACCAGTGCCATGTGGATGGTGGGTGAGTGGTCGCTGCATGCTGGCCACTTGTCATGCGATCCGGACTGTATAAAAGTCAACCATAAAAACACCCACGCGTGGGAAATCAAATGATCATGTTGTTTGTTAACACCATAGCTGCACCAGAAAACGTGCCTCTCCACCCAAAGGCAGAGCCCCCTTCTAGCTGCACAGACTAGAGCTTATCCACCATCATGAACACATATTCCACCGATTTTATAGACATGACCAAGGTCAGTCTCCATGGTGTTCAAATTCCATTGTCTCTGGTTCATTTTCACAATAATGTATTTCAGCCAGACCTGAAAGAGAAATTTCGCCCATTCCGTTTTCCGATCAGAATCGGGCATTTTGTCTGATGCAAAAGGGCTGCTTCCCATATCCAGAATGGCAGCATCGGAATTGCCGCCATTTTGGACATGGGCAGCGGCCATTGCACATGCGGAATTGGCCCGGTGGCCATTTTGTTCCTGTGCAATCATCTGCCCATAAACAAAATGGTGGCGATGCTGATGCCGCCATTTTGGGTATCGGCAGTGGCCGTTTGTGGATGCACATGACCAATTGGGGGAGGGGGGGAGAGGCGAAGTTGGCCATCGGAAATGTTTCCGATTGGAATTCTGGTCCAAAAAAAGGGGTAACTTTCATTTTTTCAGAAATGTTCATGAAAACAGAACAGGATCTTCAAACCACCCCTAATTTCAGCCCTCTACAAACTGAAGTGGAACTCAGCCACGCAAAAATATCATCATGCAACTCTTCAGAATGGATGATGTCTTAAAATAATGCATCTCCCGGAGGGCTGAATCCTGTAAAACAGAAATGGGGAAAGCTTACCCTTCCAGGGCTCACTTGAAAAAATAGTACGAGCTCCAAAGGCTGCCAAGAAATTGGGGGTAGTGGGTGGTTAACGGTCCGGATCTGTCCCCTGTCCTCATGTGCATGCCCCTCATCTCCATTTACTTACCTTGAGCTCTATCTTTCTGCGCTTGTGGGTAGCAACTAGATCCGGGGGCCAGATCCAGGATGGAACTGCAAAGGGGTCAAATAAAAGCCAGCTGCAGGCCACATTTGGCCCCTGGATCTGAGGTTCTCCACCCCTACTGTAAGGCTTTCTCTCCCGTCAAACGGTGTCTTGAACCCGGCGAGACCATTCAGCAGGAGTCGGCCAGGTGGCAGACACCTGCCTGGGTCAGAATTTCAGTTACTAGCATAGCCAACATACACCTGTTAGCTGGCTGGGCTCGGTTTTATTTTGGTTCCTTATGGAAAGCCATTCCCCCACAAAAGCAATAAACGTCCCTGCAAGCTCACAGCTGCAGAGGGTTTAACAGGAACTCATTCTTCTTTCTTACTCTGCTTTTCCTATGGAAAGCCGTCTTACGCAAGCCCTCTGTCTGAAACCTTTGTTTAAATTACCCCTCAATAACTTTTGATCCCACAAGTCAGTATCAACCATAATTGGCCAAGGGGAGGAGACTCAAAGGACAATTAGTGCCCCCAAATTTTGTAACAATAGGCACACCTGGAGGGGAGAGAGGGCCATTTTTCTTATTCCTACTAATTCCCTCTTTGCTCATATAGAGCATTGTCTCCCTTTAAATTTTGATCTTACAGGCTGATTTCATCCAAATCTGATTCAAAGGCTGAAGGCCCCCACGTTTAAGGGTATTAACAGACATCACGCTGGCCCGCTTCAGCCTGCTTTGACCCAACTGGGCCAGTGTGATGCCTGAATGTTTGTTCCGGACCCGCCAGATGTGAGCCCGGAGTGGCGGCTGGGCTGGAAACGTGAACTCGGAATTAACCGGGCCCACAATCTGCCTCCCGCCGCGGCCCAGCTGGACTAGAGCAGGCGGAACTGAATGGGAACGTTTGTTCATGGCCCTGGCTTCTCCCGGTGTGAGGGGTTTGCTATGGTGGCCAGCCATGACTGCCTGTAAATAGCCATGGCTGCCCATCATTCTGGGAGCATGGGGGTGGGGCAGAGAAGCCACACGCCCCTCCCCGCTCCTCCCTCCAGTTGTGACGTTTGTTCCTGCGACTGGAGTTCTCCCGGCCAGGGGAAATACTCCCTTCTCCCCCGGGCAGGACAGATGTCATCGTGACATCTGTTAACACCCTAAGAAAGATCCCCAAGTTTCATAACGATAGATGCAGCAGGAGGGGAAATATGACTCCTTTTGTAGCCAATCAATCCCATTGATTTCCACTGAGCATTTGTAACTTTGAATCCTGCAGGCTGATTTCATCCGTCTATGTCAGGGGGGGAAGAGGGCTCCATGACAAATGGGATCCCCATATTTTGTAACAGTAGGTAATTCTCAGAGCTGAAACTGGGACCCGCAAAAGTGGGAATTCCTGTTGAATTCCACAGTCCCCAACTAGAGATGAAATGGTAATGTCCGCATTTTCGGGGCCTGTTTCATCGGTACCCGAATACCGATCAAGTACTCGAAAAGCCTAAATTTCAGCTACCCTTTTTTTGAGTCCCCGAAATTACCCAAAAATTGAAATAATAGCCCCCCCCCCCCAAAAAAAATCTCAAAATCTGGGATGTCAGAAAATGTTAGAAAATCAGGACAAACCCAGTATTTCAGTATTCCGGGGTGAAAATAGACATGACACTAACTCCATTTTAACTCCACTTTAACGTTTCTTACGCATGTTACAGGGCTGCCTAGGACACCAATACAGCCCTGCAACATGCATAAAGCAGTGTTAAAGTGGAGTTAGCGTCATGTCTACTTTCACCCCCGATTTGACAGTTTTTCACATTTTGGTATTTCAGGTACCCAGATGAACACCGGTTCGAGAACCAAAAATATGCAAACATTTGGTTTGATTCGAGTGCCAGAAATTCAATAGGTGTTCCCATTTTTGCGGGTACCATGTAAGGAATTTTCTGAGCAAAATCCCCAGTCTAGATTCAACTGACCGATGCTCTCACCCCACCCACGTAGGAATTGGCCCTTTGCAAAATGCTTCAGCGTGGCACAACCAGACCCGGCTGCTCCCGTTTCTGTCTGACCCACCAGCTGACGTTTGGCTTCTCCCCCGCCCCCTCTTCTCTCTGCTCTGGTCCTGGCACCACGTTTCCTGGGCCTAGTTTCCTGGGAATCGGCTCTGAAGGAAGCACGCGCGGCAGTGGTGCCTGAGAGAGAGCGCACACCAGGAAAGGCATCATTGGGTACTTTCAGACGATATGGGGCCCTTTGGCCCCGTACCGGAACCAACGTCTTCGTTCCCCGCCGGGGTCACCCCTGCACGGCCCAACAGACGTGCCGGGGGGATCCCGGCGGGGAAAGTGGGAGGGGCCGGGGCC
>QEPC01009645.1:1385021-1410785 GCA_003113815.1 Sphenodon punctatus | reverse complement strand
GCCTGAATGTTTGTTTGTCTTCTCCCATGTCTCTCCCGCTGTCCCCTCTCCTTGTCTCCCCCTCCTTGTCTTTTAGATTGTAAGCCACAGGTAGGGACCGCATCTGATTGTATGTTCTGTACAGCGCCAGGTTGCAACTGGCGCTTTATAAATGTTTAATAATAATAATAATAATAATAATAAAACCGTCCATATCCTAACTGTGGAAGGGCTACTTACATTACCCTTACAGACCATTGATTGAGGTATTTAACCAACGGTACTTTCTTTCCATTCCATATTAAGAATGTAAGAGGAGAAGTTCAAGGAATTACACTGTACCAGATCCACCTGAATTATTTGACTGTCATGTCAGGCCTATTAAACACAAGAAAGTGATGGAAAACCTTAACGTTGATGTGGCTGAATTGGATGGCACAAAATCAAGAGAAGAGCTGTTTAATGAAGTTTATGGACAGATTCAAAACAAAATTGAGGAACTGCTGAATATGCAGAAATAAACAAGCATCCAGTGGATTCTGGTGGTCTAAGAGGAGACCTGTAAATGCTTAACTTATTTTTGTGTGTGCACCTAGCTCTGGCAGCAAAGTTTACACTCCTGTGAAGATTTTCCTTTACTGTTTTAAAAACCGGATTTTGTTAAGCGGTGACCTAATCTCACAAAGTAAAATATAGCCTCAGTTAAAAAACCTTTACAATAGGAATTGACCCCACAGGCAGACAGGTTCATAGGAAGAAAAGTTTACTTAAAAGAAGTAATTTATCAAAACACAAGGCAAAAAGAAAAAAGGTTATTTATAGAATGTACAGGGAAATGAATAAGAAACCAAACCCAATAATACTTGAATGATTTCACACAGTACCTATAAGTGATTTTAAAAGTCAAAGACTAATAAAATGATCAATAAATGTTATCTGGAAATCCTAAATGAAGCCTATTCAAGGGAATGTGGCTGGCATTCCCGAACTGACTAATTTTACCCAATAGAAGAAGATGGAAAGATATGCAAAGTGAAGGATTTTCTTTCCCCGCTAGAGACCCTACTAGGGACCTGAGTGGCCCTCAGACAGAGCTTTCAGGGTAGTGAGCTGTACAGCTGACAAATTAGCAATTTGGGTCATCGTTTATAGAACACCTCATTACTGGATTAACGTGAATGTGGCAAACCTCATTAAGCTAGCAATGTTATTATAATTTTAGCTAAGTAAATATGGTGACATTCTGCTCCATCCAATCAGACTCTTTATCTCACTTCCCATTTCTTATTCTGACTTGCCAACCTGGCAACATAGCCACTTTCTTCATTATCTCTATTGGCATAACTCCAACTAAGTTCAAGGTCAACTTAGGTCAAGTACAAGGTCAAATGGGCCTAGTAGTGCCTAGTCCCTATTTCTCTTTCTGTTAGCCTGTTTTTACTTATGTCAAGCAAGTGACCAACGTATAGCCATTAAATCAAACTATAACAAAATAAAATATTACACCTCCTTTCAGCTCTATACGCCCAAACCATCTGTGATGAATTGGGTACCATGGAATTTCCAAGTGGTACCCACCTGGTTACCCATTTAGCTTTTCTCTTCCCAAAAGCAAATTGGAAGTGATTAATTTTTTCCCCATGCACATCACTTTGCACTTACCAACACCAAATTTTATCTGTGTTGCTGGAGGGCAAAGGTTAGCACAGATATTCCAAAACCGTGGACTGGGACTACAGCTGGGAACAAGCACCTGAAAATAATAATAATCTTTATATAGCATCCCTCTGCCATGGCACTTGGCGTGCTTTATATATAACACAACGTTTAATCCTCACAACAACCCTGTGAGGTAGGTTAGGCTGAGAGAATGTTGTGACTGGCCCACGGACACCCACTGAGTTTCTGACTAAGGCAAGACTTGGACCAAGGTCCCTCTTTACCTCCCGATCCAAGTACTGTGCACTTAGCCATTACACTACACTGGTGTGATGGCAGTCTGGGTAATAACCGATATCTCTGCTGGGTTTCCTTTTTGGTTATTTCAGATTGGTGTTTCCAGGGTCTTTTGGAGGGAGTGGGGGATGCTTCAGTCCGGTTATTTTGGTTCCATCGTTTCACCAACATTAGCACTATTGTGCATGCCCAATTGCTGAAAATGGCATGACTGAAATACCAAAATGACCATTAAAAAAACCCCACCAAAATAATTGGACCAAAAAACTAAAAAAACTAAATCAAATAAATCAAAATGGCATACCCCAAAACAATGCACATCTGGTTCACCTCTAGAGACTGCACGACATGCCCCGGGAGGCCAGCCCTGGCTTTGGAAGACATCTCCGGGCCGCGCAGCTACCTCCTCCTCTGCCTCTCCTGCTGCCCCGCCTGCCAGTGAGAACCCCACTCCACCCCCCAGAGAGTCACCCCGGTTGCTGCCTCTGCAGTGCAGTCACCGCCCCACTCTGCTGCTCCTGCGTGCCCCATGGGACAAGTGGGAGGAGGGAGGATCTGCTTTGCTAATCACCAGGTACCCTCACTGGCATGCGGGTTCCTCACAATTTCTTTCCCAGAATGATTCCCACGGGTAGTAAATCCACTCCTGTTTCTAGAGCGCCTGGAGCAGAGATACAGCAACATGTCTACCTGCGATTTACATTGAGCATGAAACCAGGTGTATTAGTTCAGGTGCTTGCTGGATGGAACAGCTTGTTGTTGTTTTTTTCCAGATTTGAATTCCAAATAGCCCTAAACTCATTGAAAGCGCCAGAAAACAACACACCTGGGTTTGCAGCACCCCTTCTGCTAAGCCAGTGTCTCCTGACCTTTTTGCCTGCCAGATGCCATTTTGATATTTAAGTCCAGTTCCACGCACCCAGATGGTCAGAAAGATGTGCAAACATTAAACAAACCATTGGGAGTGTGACTCCAATTGCAGGTGGTACGACCCGTGCAAGATCCCAGCCCACGGTTTTGCGATGTCTGTGCTAAATCCGTGCCGCATCAACACTGATGAAATTCATATAAGGTAAAATAATCCTAATGGTACATTTTTTTAAAATGTATTTAGTTATGGTATAAATGCAAAAAAATAAAATAAAAGCCTAATTCTACGTACACAGTTTTGGATTCTAAATTGGGTGTTACCGCTCAGGAAAAGGCTCTTGGAGCAGAGCTGAGTCAGGTAGTGGGTTTTTACTTCCTGCCAATATGCCTGCAGGTATGCAGGTCCTTTTAGAGTACTCCTTGAGTAGCCAGTGGGTGGTGCATACCTGGAGGCAGGGGGGGGAGGTGTGGTCGCAGTTTGGGAGGTGTGGCAGCAATCCAGCTGTCGGCAACCTCCTGGGGGTCTAGGCCAGCCAGCCGGGTGAATAAGTGAGCACATGCCATACACCCCAAGATTTCCAGATTGCCACTTCAGACACTCTACAGATCACCACTGCCGCACCTCCCGCATAACCCCAGGTCAGGCAAACAGGGACCCGTTCGGGTAACTGTCAGGCATCTTTGTGGTAACTAAATAATGAGAGGTGATTCGGTTACTGCAAATCCAAATGGATTTACCCGTTTTATCGAGTACCTGTTTCAGCAGCATCTTGGAGTCATTATGGACAGTTCGTTGAAAACATCAGCTCAGGGTGCAGCAGCAGTACAAAAGGCAAAAGGCAAGGAATTATTGGGAAACGGGTAGAAAATAAAACAGAGACTGTCCTAACATCACTATATAAAAGCCATGATGCAATAGCAATAGTATGTTTATTAGGCATTACCATACTCATTATATAAATAAAATACACACATGCATAACAAATCATACATAGATAAACATAAGCAAACACAAAGCATATAAATAAAACACTCACTAGAACTAATATACAATCAAGAAATTCCTGGGGAACACAATATTCAGGAAGAGAAAGGCCTTGCCCTTCTCGGAGCTTGTGCTGGCAACACTTGACCGCTGCAGCATTCGGGAGAAAGCCATGTTGCCCCTACACCGTGAATATTGTGTGCAATTCTGGGCACCCCATCTCAAAGGAGATCCCCATCTCTCTGAACGTTCTCATTCAGGGTTTAATCCCGAGCTCGGTAAAGTCAATGGAAACGACTCGGGTTGTTGTTCGTCTGTGTCTGAACAGTTCTTCGGCCAAGCAGCCAAGGTGGACCTGGTCACAAGGCTGGCAGCTCAACGGTCTGAAGGAGACAGTGAACAAAGCATAGGGTTGACCCCAAATCTGAGAGCGACTGCCTCTGTTGGCCTCTGTCAGTCTCATGAGATCTGGCTGTACAGTCCCATTTAAACAGGAGGCATTGATTAAAGGCAAAAGCTACAAACTACCACAGACATAGGGTGTCTGTAGACAGATGTCATGTGGGGTGGGGCACCGCTGTGTCTGCCTGCTTGCAGCAGTGCCTCCTGAGTCCATTTTAGATGGACCCGGTGCTGCCACAGCCCACCGTCTGCTCGCCCAGTGGCCCCCTCTCCCACACCATAGAGCTGCGGGTAGATCAGCCACCACTCTAGATTGCTGCCTGCAGCTCTATGGCATTGCCCAGAGCAATCCCTGACTGGGAGCGGAGCTACAGAAGCCGTCCACCAAGTAGACGGTCCGCTGCTCTGTCTCCGGTCAGTGCCCCAGGTCTGGGCGGCCTGCTCCGCTGGCGGTGCTCTGGGATGTCCCAAAGCAAGGCACCACTAGCGGGGCTGGAACCGAGCGGGTGCCTCTGTTCCGCGTGCACATCTGGCGGGCTGCCTTTAAACTGACGGCCTGCCCAGGTGTGAGGCGGAGCAGAGGTGCGCGTGCGATCCATGGGAAAGCACCCATAAACTGAATCTTCCACACAACTCATCTTCCGACTTTGTCTCCCTTGTTTACCAGCCACTGCTGTTGTCTGGCCTTCTACAACACACAGCAACATCAAGTGGCTGAGAAACACTGAAAGTAAATTTCTCTTAGCGCTCAAGGTCCCACTGTCAGTTCTGGGGGAAGAGGAGGAGGAAAAAAGGTTGGTTGAGAGGGTGATTTGGGGGTATTACATTTTGATTATTTATTTATTTATTTATTTATTTGAGGTTTTTGGTCCAGTTATTTGGGTGTTCTTTGGTCATTTTGTTTGAGAGGGGGGATGCGTTGGTGTTGTGTTTACTGAACTCTGGGGAGGAAGGGCAGTCTTGCTTATTGCTTGCAATATTTTTTTAAAATATATAATCTTATAATGGGAATCCTACATCCCACATTTGCCTGTATTCACAATAACAGATTAATCTGGAAGTGGAGAGATCCTTTTCTCACCCACGGGACATTTTGAAAACTAGTATAAGCTCTGTGGGTGGGATAGGAGTTGGGGGGCAGAGATACTTAAGGGGGGTGTTCAGGAGGGGGAGAAGGAGGAAGAGGGTCCAGATCATGGAAGTCTCGCAGGGGCGGGGAACCTTTTCCCTCCCAGGCGCCACTTGGAAAACCATTACACGCGCCAAGGGCTGCCTAGACGTTGGGAGTGCCTACGGAGCGCGCCCAAGAAAAGGAAGGTCCAGATGTGGATCTGTCTCCCGTTGTTGTGTGTCTGCCCTCATCTCTGCTCCCGCTGTTTTTTTTAGTGCTTGAGGGCAAGAACTGAATCCATGCTCCAGATCCAGGAATGGGAAAGGGGTGGATGCTTAAACCCAGTGGCTGGAGCTCCTCTTCCCCTGCCTTAACCCTTTTACAGGAATGAAAACTGAGGGGCATTTTCCTTGTCTGTTAAGGAAATCCACAGACGTTTTTGAATCAGAGCCCTTATTAAACAGACAGCGTTCCTGCAGGCCTCTGGCCTCCTCTCCCCGCACCGCCAACCCTCCGCCAACAAGGTATATAATCAATTTAGCACGCTTTAGCTAATCTTGGCATGGAGGACTGGACTTAGTTTGGGATTAAATAACAGGTGTTCATTACAGCTTAGACAAAACGAACAAGGCCAATCAAAGCAATGCAGAGTGCTGACTGTTCTCCATATAATTTAATATGTAAAACAGCTCAGCGCAGACTGCTTCATACCATTGCTTCATAACGTATAATCTCACATTACCGGAGGGAAAGCCGAGGGACAAGTGGATTAGTTTTTTAAAAGCCCTTGCCTTTTTGCCTTGGGACTCTGGACCTAGCCTTCTTTCCAAGCGAGAAGAGGTTTGTGGTCTCCATTCAGCTACGAGGAGAGTAATTCAAGTCACAAAACTTACAGGGAGTGAGATTATTTAATCAACAAAAGGCTTCCGCTAAGACAAGCACATGAGCTAAAGTGTCTTTCTTCCCTTACTCCCTGGAACAAAACTGACACGAAACTGTGCAGCTTAAAAGCCCACTGTCATTTTGAGGCTACGCTGGCGGCAGGGGGCGCTAGCTACGATGGAGTATGGGGGGCCTCACTTGAACCCGGGCCCAAGATGCTGAGGGAGCCCCTTTGCAAATGTCCTGAGTACTGCTGGGAAATGTTGAGAGTGGGCAGAGGAGGGAGGCAGAGAGCTGGGGCAGCACCGCCTTCGTGAGTAAGGCCTGCCCCCCCACAGTCTGGAGACCCCGCCCCTTTGACCTTAATGGGACCCATAATTGGGACATGAGTCTGGGTCTCAGAACAGCGTTGCCATGCCACTGGCTGATGTGATTTGCAGGAAAATAAGTCTGGACACAAAGGATGAACTTGGGGCTAAGACACTGGACAGCCGCTGATTCATAATTCTGAGTGTTCCTAAGCCTCTGACTTCCAGTGACAGTGGATCGGTTCCGGTTCATGTTCTTCTGACTGGCAGCTGGAGTTAGTCAAATTTAACCTTAAAATAAGCCAGCTTCAAAGCTGTGAGGTGCAGCCCCTGGTCATGCATGATGGTGGATTCTCCATCATTTGGACTGAGTCTGTAAATCAAGGTCTAATGTCTAAATAAATGTTAGGCTTCTGGGCCAGCCTTAGAATTTGCAGGGCCCAGGGCGAAGATAAAGTCTTTCCCCCGCCCCCTCAGGAGGCACCCCCCGTGGGACCCTGGTGATGGTTATGTTTGGGACCCCACACCTTACCCTGGTGAAAACAGAGGTCACTGAAGGGCACCCAGAAGTAGAGAAAAGATCAGGGCCCAGAGCCGTCACCCAGGCTGCCCTGTGGGAAGACCAGTCCTGTTAGGCCTTTGTTGAACCAGGCGAAATTCCACAGCCTGCGTAGACCCAGGAAGCCAGAGCAGATGACCATGAGAGGACCATTTGGTTTGAAAGAATATGGAACTCGGTGCCAGAGCCACGGAAGTTGGATCCCTATGCAAAACAGCTCGGTGGGCCCCGTCCTAACATAGGATGTACACACTGACAGACCATCCTGCCATCATTCAAGTCCATGGACACACAGTCTGCAATCTTCTGGATACGGCCCTGATGAAATGGCAAGACTAATGCTCCCACATGCCTGTGCGTGAGAAAGCCACCCGTTTCCCAGGCCATCCTAGCAGCAATGAAATATGCAGAGCCCAATGCACTGGAGCTAGCTGTTTCACTGGTGCAGACAAAATGCAAAGAGCCCAACCCGGTTCCTGCTGGTTTGGCTGGGAAGAGTAAGCGTCCCTCCCCGGAGAGCAATGTGCATACCTCTGCGCTTTACTCCCCTAACTAATTTGCATTGGAAGAAATTAATTGGCCAAAGGGCTCACGGCCTTTAACGAAGAGACTGAAGAAAGGGACAGTGGGATGAAGAGTCCTCCAGAGTTGCTTCATAGGAATTGCAAAAATGACATGGAGAAATTTGGCTGGCAGGCAAATCTTTGCATGTAAAAGGTTGGATCGCAGGTTTCCCAGAGGCCTGTAAACTGGGAGAACAAGATTGCTGAATACAGCACGGAGGCAAACGGACTGGTGCACCGGGATGGGGGAGCCTTGGACATGATGGGTGTGGGGGAACGGAGACCATGAAAGAGTCAGGTGTGACGGATTTCCCTGGGCTCCAGGGCTGAGGAGCAAGTCACATTGCCTCTTAGGACTTAGTTAACGTGTGGCAAAGGGAGGGATTTCCAACATGCGTTAGCAACAGACTATGGACACAGCTGACCTGCGTCCCCGCACAGCGCCCCACATTTCAAAGAGCACTTAGGATTTCATTCCTGAGTTTGCACTTCTAGTTAAGGCTGCAATGCTCTGCCCTTCAATTTCAATGGCAGCTGAGGCAGTGACTTGATCAACTTGAACAGATGGAGGACCATGCCCTGAATTTCAGACATGACCTTACCTCTGTGCTACCTGTGCGTATGATGGAGACAAAATGGTTCCGGGGACCTCTTTTTTTGGACCAAGTTACTTCTGTTGGAGAGAGTATGCAAGCTTTCGGGCTACCCAGGACCCTTCCTCAGGCCTGGAACAAGTCAGAAGTATAGACTGAGGGCAAGTATATGTATGACGCAATCACTTGGGAGGGAGCTGTTAGGGAAAAAATGTTATTAGCATTGCAAACATTGAAACGCAATAGGGAGAAACCAATAAGCAAGTGCTGACCATAATAAATGCAGGCTAAGAGATACGCATAATAGAATAGATGCATAATAGACACTAAGGGAAATTGAGCTGAAAGAGGAGAGGTAGACTGCATTTTAAAACCTTTAAATACAGTGTAGGGAACACAGCCGGTCTAGGCTTTCAACAGCACATTTCTATAGTGGCTTGCAAAGGCCAACGATTTATTTAGTCCATTGTTTTTAGTATCCAATAGCGGTATGAATTTTAGTTTCCAGGACTGTCTTTTCAAAGTGTTGCATGGGTTCCTTTCCAGAACAAGGATTAAGAGATCAGAAATGGAGTGATGATCCCTCTGGGAGACATGCGCCCTCATCACCGTCGATTCAGTCACTTTGTCCATGGTCTCTTTTCTTTGCGAGCTTGCTCATTTGGACTGATGTTGCCAACATAGTTTCCTGGGGTCATTTACTGCACAGAGTGAAGTACATCTCACTTTTTCATTTGGATGCACCTAGGTACCTTGCATTCTGAGTTGTTTTCCCAGGGGTGTGTGACTAAAGGCTGTGGAAGAGATGGCTTGATACCTTCTGTTCTGGCAGGGACTTGTTCCTGTTTGGATAGGGGTGTCCTGGGAAGAGAAGAGAGTTTGCTTCTGGTAATAATCACTGTTCACTTCAGGGAAATTTTCTCTCAGGCTCTGGTTCCCACCAAGTATGAGTTGCAGTTGTCCAATGGTGACTTTTACGATTACTGTTATTATGTTGTATTAATATAGCACCAGCAATGTACCTGGCACTGAACAGTCATTCATTAGAGACAGGTCGCTGCCCCAAAGGGCTTACAATCTAGGATGGACAAGGGGAGGGGGCACCACATAGAGAGGGACAGAGATACATCCATCCATGAAGCTGAGAAGTTGCAGGTGCACGGGCTTAGCATGCTTAGCTTCATTCCAGGGGGATCCTGAGGGATGAGACAGTAGGTAAAAACAGACATGCCAGTGGCCCGCTGTGGCGTGGGAGCCACCGGCACATCCGCCGGCGCTGCAGTGCCGCCTAATGTTGGTCTGCTTCTGCCCCCTGGGGTGAGTAGGTGGCTAGCCAGGGCTGTGCCCTCAGAAAATCTCCAAGGTCACAACCCGGGCTAAGGGCTGTCCATGCAGGCCAATGTGGGTGAGCACATCGGTACGGACCCACCACACCCGCCCTGGGTCGGGGACTGCCATGGTCAGTCACCATGGCTGCCTGTCATTGGCCACCATGACTGTCTGTCGTGGTGGGAGACGGGGCACAGGGAGCAGGGGGAGGGCTGCTCACAGGTTTGTTGTATTCCCTGCCGTACCTGGGCCACGCGGGGAGGCGGCACAGCTCTCGGGCCACGGGCATGTGTCTCCGGTGCCCTGACACAGCCTGGGTCAGAGAGCTGCTGCATCAGCCTCACGTCTGTTTTTACCCAGTCTAAGAGCAATCGATGGGGGTGAGGAGCTAGGGAAGGCCTGATGGAAGAGGTAGGCTTTTAGGAGGGATATGAAGGTTTGCGAGGGTGGGAGCAAAACATGTGTGCTGCTCTGCTCCCACCTCCTAACTAGGGATGGGCGAACAGAACGCGGTTCGGATGTTCGGTCATTTGGTTCGAAACCCGAGTTCGGGTTCGATGGTTCGGTTCAGCCGAGTTTGGTTTGGCCCAAACTTGGCCGAACATTCCAAAATAGCGAAAACGAAACGAAAACGAAACCTAATTTTTGACCCTGGAAAGACATTTTTCCTGCCCCCGAACACGACCGAACTGTTTGGTCATTCGAGAGTTCGGTTCGGACATCCGAACAGACCGAGTTTGGTCCGAACTCCGAGCATTCCGAACCGCGTTCGCCCATCCCTACTCCCAACAAGGAGTTCCAAGCATCGGGGGAAGTCTGGGAGAAGGGGCAAAGCCAGTTTAGGAAGCAAGAGACTCTGGTGTGGGTGAGGTTCAGGGTCGACCTTACCACACGGCGACTTGGAGTGACCACCCAGGCCCGATATTTTCTCTCCTTCTGGGGGCTCCATAGTGACCCCCATTTTCAGCAAACACAGCCACATCTAGGGCCCCGTGGAGGGTGTCCCTGAGGGGGTGGAACCATAGGGAAGAGGGTGGAGCCACCAGGGACCCTGCATTTTATCTTCGGCCTGGGCCCCTCATATTCTACCCTCATATTGGACAATGACTCCTCGCCAGCTATTGGCCTGTCTCTAACCTTCCCTTTTTAGGGAAGGTTATTGAGCAGGTGGTGGCCCAGCAGCTTCAGGGGCATCTGGACCGCATCAGTTTTCTGAATCCCTCGTAGTCCGGCTTTCGTCCGGGGTTTGGCACAGAGACTGCGCTTGTGACCTTGGTCAATGGCCTTCACCATGAATTGGACCAATGACGCTCAACCCTGTTGATCCTGTTAGATCTTTCAGCTGCATTTGATACCCACTGACCACGAGATGTTCGTGATACGCTTGTGGGGCCGAGTTGGGGTGGGCGGGACTGTTCTTGAATGGTTCCGCTCTTTCCTGGCCAGAAGAACTCAACATGTGGCACTGGGTGAGTGTTCATCTTCTCCTCAAGACCTGTCGTGTGAAGTCCCGCAAGGCTCTATTTTGTCCCCTCTCCTGCTCAACGTGTACATGCAACTTTGGGGCAAGGTCATTTGAAGGTTTGGTGTGTGGTGTCATCGGTATGCTGCATTTGTCTTTTTCAGCTGACACAGACCTGGCAGTCTCGGTTCTTACCCGGTGTTTGTCGGCTGTGGGGGACTGGATGAAGGTGAGCCATCTGAAACTGAATCCCGCCAAGATGGAGGTGATGGTGGTGGGTAGGGCTGAGGGAGTGGGGAACACCCCTGTTATTGATGGAGTTTTCCCGCCATTGGTCCCTCAGGTCCGTAGCCTGCGGGTGCTCCTGGACTCGCGGCTCCACCTGAATGCCCAAGTGGTGGCCGTAGTGAAGGGAGCTTTCCCCCAATTATAACTGGTGCGTCGGCTTCGACCGTATGTCTCAGACATGTATTTGGCCATCATCATCCATGCTTTCATCACCTCAAAACTGGACTATTGCAGCGCGCTCTCTGTGGTACTACCTTTGGTGATGGCCCGGAGATGGCAGCTGGTGCAGAAAGCAGCGGCCGGTCTCCTTTTGGGGACGGGCCGCCGTGAGCACATTACACCGGTGCTCCGTTCTCTGCACTGGCTGCCTATCGTCTTCTGGGTCCGATTCAAGGTGTTGGTGTTGACCTACAAAGCCCTGAACGGCCTGGGCCCTGCTTACCTGTGGGATCGCCTCATCCCCTGGGCTCTGGACAGACCCCTGCGGTCAGCTGGGGACGCCTCCCTCAGAGTTCCCTGGGTATTCCAGGTGGCGACGATGAGGGGGGAATTCTTGGTTGCTGCACCGCGGCTGTGGAACTTCCTCCTGATAGAGGTCCGCCTAGCCCCAGATCTCCCCTCTTTCTGAAGACAGTGTAAGACCTGGCTCTTCTGCCAGGCTTTTGGTGAGGGAGACCGGTGAAGGGTGGGAGGCTGGTAGGGAGTACATTTGTTGCAGCTCCGCCTGACAAGATCTGGGTTTAGAACCAGCTTCTCGACAGGATTCCCGAGAACAAACCAAGCATTGGCTGATTCTCCACTCGCTCTTGCAAGATTCCCTGTAACCTTAAAGTGCCCTAAAAATGCTCTGAGCCTGTGCCAAATGGCCACCGTGGCCATTCCGCGCACGCGCGGTCCCTTTCCAAGATGGTGCGGACCGTCTTGGCACCATCTTTGAAGAGGGAAGCTGGTTCTAAACATGTGAAGACTAGCTGCCCTTTTCCAAAATGGTGGAGACGTGGCCCACCCCATCTTTGGAAAAGGCCATGCATGAGCAGAATAGCCGCAGGGGCCATTTTGTGTGTGCTCAGAGAGGGTTTCTTAAGGTTACCAAGAATCTCAAAACCGTAGCGAGACCATACCGAGATCTGGCTAGGGTTTCTCAATTCCTGCGAGATGTTTGCATGAAGCTATTGGCTTTTCGTTTCAGCCCCAATTATTAAAACGTGGACAGACAGACAGACAAAGGGTTTTGAGTTCATGCAAAATTCAGGGTGGCCGGACTTACATTGCATGCAATCCACTTGATCCAGAAGTCATCTTCGGACGATCTACCAGGACCCCATCCCACTGGCTCCAGCTCTCCAGCCCAGGACCCCTCCTGCAGTGGCTCTCAGCTCGTCTTGGGCACTTAAACAGCTGGTCTCAGGAGTGGAGAGGAGCATTGACCTATAAAGACCTATAAAGGCCTTGGCTCGACTTGCCAACAGGATCGCCTCACTCTCCGTGTTCTGGAGCGACCTCTAGAGTAATCCGGGAGCACCCTCATCAAGGTCCCTGTGTGGCCCGGGGGGGCACTATGGAGAGGGCATTCTCGATGGCCTCACCTCGGCTGTGGAATTCCCTCCCGCCGGCGCCCCGGATGGCCCCTGACCTGCCTTCTTTCTGGTGTGTGACTAAGACCTGGCAGTTCTGCCGGGGGTTTGGTGGGGGAGATGGGGTTTAGGGTGGGGGATTGTGGGTTAGGAAGGGAGAAGGGAGATTTATTGTTTTTGCCTTCTCTTTTATTGTGTTTTAGCATGTTGTTATATTGTTTATATATGTACAATATATAAATATATGTACAATATATACAATATATAAATATACCCTGAGCTGCCTGGAGCAGGAGGGGTGGGGTAACAAAAGTTGTTAAATAAAATAAATAAATAAATAAATTCCCCTTCAGAGAAAGTCTCCCCCACTGCACTGAAGGTGCTCCCCTAACCCATTTCCTTCTGGAGACGCTCCCTGGGGCACTGGGCTGGCTCTCCTCCTCAGAAGTGATCTCCGAAAGGCTGGTCCCTCTCACCACATTGTGATCTACTGGAGACCAGCTTGTGATCTACCAGCAGATCATGATCTACCTCTCAAAGTCGCCCCCGACTAGGGTTGTAGCGGAATGTCGCAGCGGTAGCTATTTCCACCGGAAACAGCGTTTCCGCAATTAGTGGTACGGCGTGGCAGAGGCTTCCATTCCACTAGTTTCATTCCGCTACTTCCGCAATTCTGTTAATTTCATTCCTCTACTTCCACAGGCTTCGCAAAATAGCGGAAACATGACATTTCCGCTACTTCCGCCAGCGCCACGAAATAGCGGAACAGCAGTTTTCCGACAGTTTCCGACAATTCCGCAATTTTTCCAATAGTTTCCGAATTGGCAGAATGCCGGCGGATTTAGCAGAACGTCAGCAGAAAAGTCGCAATGTGGCATGGGCAATTCCAAAATCGCGGAATGGAATCGCGGCGCGGTAACAGCTGCTGCCACATCAGCCCTACCCCCGACTCATATATTTTTAACCAAGTAAGGCTCCTCGTTCATACATCTTTCTCAAGACAGCTACTTGTTCCTTAACCTGCATTTGCCTTGTCCTGTCTGTGGCAGTTCATTCAAACGGCCGCTGATTCCCACACATTTCCATGACCCCACTCCTTTCAATAAACGGCAGAGGACAGGAATCCTCAAGGAACACAGGATGTGGCCACGGTTTCACACGGCCCTTGGTACGCAGGCGGGGGCAAGTGTATGAATGAGCCCATAGCACTTGCAATATAGTCTATGGGCACAATCCTATAGCCTGCATACATGGCCCCCTACACACGACACGTGACTAGAAACACACCCGCGCAGGCACGCGGGGCAAAGACGCATCCAACTCCCTGAGCCCATACAGCCTGCAGCCAGGGGGATGGAGCAGGAGCCGTACTCCATCCCTCGGAGCACGGGGGAGGAGGGAGGCTCAGGGATTGCGTCTGTGTTGCGCGCACAGCACACGCGCATGCCTGAGCAAGCGCGTTCTGGCCCAAGCACCGCACCTGCAGGTGGCGTACGCGGGCTATAGGACTGTGCCCAACGTGTTTAAAATAGTACAGGAGTTTGTAGCCATTCCCCCCCCCCCCCAAGTTTATAACACTGAATGAGCCACTGTCACTCAGTTTAAGCTTTCAGAGTAGGTTGGCTCCGATCACAAAAAAATGTTTTATACAGTCTACTATACGTAGAAAATCTGTGTATGATTTAAATGAAAATTAAATTAAAATAATTATTAAGTTGGAGTGTAATCAAATGCCTTTCCTCGGAGAAGTGGAAATGCCAAAGGCTGGAGCCCTAGCTTGGAAAGTGGAACTTCAGCTCAGCAGAAATCCAAGACTTGCCCAACTGCATAACTTTACATACTTTTCTGATCCTGAAAACACTTCTCCATGTGTTTAAACTGTACTGCTGCGAGTAGTAGACTGGCTCTCGCTCATGATTTATGGGAGAGTGTTGTGATAGTAGGGGCTTCTTAAAGCATAAAATCACAAGACTCGGGATAGAAGTCAAATCATAAGAAACTCTTTCGTTGTCTTTTTCTTTGCAGGGAGAGGTGAAGATATTCCTAGTCCTGATTGTGGAGAAAGGTTTGCAATCATGACTGCACCTAAAAGTCTCAGGTGCCAAATACAACTCAAATTTGAATAGACTTTTTTAAAACAAAACAAATAAAATCTGGTTCTTTGAAGCCAACCTCATTATTTGTCAGGGGAGATGGGCCTGACACTTTCTGAACACTTGGGGCATTGGAATAGTCCTGCTGGCTGATGTGACTGTGGAACCACCTGACACATGAATAAGCACTTGTCGCATCTAAGGGTTCCACAGCACTGATTCCATTACACACTGCTCGCAACGCACCCCAGTAAGCATGTGCACAAGACCATAAAGGATAGTGCCCTTAGTTTCATTTAATGATATGCCCCAAAGGGGTGTAAAACAGGAGAAATTGATGCGAACTCTCCATGCCCTCATTTTTACATGAAATTTCATGTGCTGGGCTTGGAGGAGGGGCAAGGGGGTAAGACTCCCCCATTCCTGCCCTCCTTACTTTGGAGTGTTACACCACTGTAAAAGAGTAAAACAGTCTTAATCACCAAAGGCAATTTAGGAAGGGTTTTTTTAAAAACGACCAAAAAAACCCCAAAACCTTTCCAATATAAATCATCTAACGTGTTCCCAGTAATAAAGGAAAAGATATTTTTAGTTTGTGATTTTAAAGTATTATATAGTTCTGGGCTGGGGTAGGAGGTTAAAAAGAAGGTTTGTTGTGGGCATGAGGGTATAGTTGTACCAGGCTTCCAAGTTCAGCCCCCCCACCCCTAAAAAACCCTATACAACATTCTTTCTTGATATACATTAAAATTAGGGCTGAAATGACATTTCACCAAAACGGGAAATCTCATCAAAATCCCAGTTCCTGATACTGTCTTAGTCAAACCAAGAACCTCTTGGTGCTCGGTAATGTCTCAACTGCCATTTTGTTTCTCTGTTTACTGACTTTCCACTTACCGGCATCCTGTTGACTGCCTTGCCGTCCATTTCAAATCCCAAGTGGTAATACCAATACAATACCACATTCCTTGCACCCCCATTTCCCCTAGTACATCCTTGTCACTCACTGGCTGGTATGCAGATTCCTTTACTAATCTGCAATCCAGTTGCAGATTGGTCAAAGCAAAGGCAACAACATAAAACAACAATTCTGACTGGAGGCACTGGAGTGGAGGTTAAGGGGCACTGAGCTAAGCGGTGAGCTAATTACACAGCGATGGCCTCAGAAACACAGATACAACAAACCCAGAAGTAAAACGGTACCCTCGGTGAGCGGTAAAGGAACAGCATGTTGTAAATGGAAAGTCAGTAAAACTGGGCCGGTATTTCACAGTATTGTGAGAATCAAGAAAACACATCGGTATCGGGAAATGGTCGGCAATCTGGTCCCGATATCCAATATGGCAAAACTTCTCACGAGCAGCAATTTAGCTGTTCATTTCCGTTCTAATTAAAATAGGAGTACAATAATAATTGCAAGTAAAACAATCATTGTAATAACTTGACCTAATCATTGCAAGTCAATGAATCATAGAATTGGAAGGGACCTGGAGGAGCATCTAGTCCAGCCCCCGGCTTGGATGCAGAATGATGACAGGTACAACATCCCTCACAGGTGGCTGCCCAGCCTCCTTTGGAAACTTCCAGGAATGGAGAGCCTGCAACTTCCGCAGCTGCCGCACCTCCCTGTAACATGAGCTCATGATTTCTCGTCCTGCCCTCCATAGAACACAGAACAGTCCCTTGCCTGTGTCTTCTTGGGGGTGGCGAGATATTTGAAGACGGCTTTCATGTCTCCCCTTAATCTTCACTTTGCTTGGCTAAACCTACCCGTTCCTTCAACATTTCTTTATGATAAGACTTGCTTTTCAGCCCCTTCATCCCCTTCGCCGCTCTCCGCTGAACCTGCTCGAGTGTGTCAACATCCTTCTTCAAATGAGGCGCCCAAACCTGCACACGCTATTCCAGGTGTGGTCTGACCAGCCCCCAATAGAATGGCATTCTTACTTCCGCTCACTCGGAGACAATGCTTCTGTCTTACTTGCAGTAAGTAAATAAAGTACAAGCTGGGTCTCCAGAAACTGATTTCAGAACTTATTGGAGTGATGCGAGAGGAGGGTAGACGGTAGAGTGGCCGGAGCTACCAAGATCTATTGAGGCTCAACATTTCTCTCAATGGGCCTGTTGAAGACCCACTATTTTTGTAGGGCAAGGTCCTTCCCAAATTATTTATTTCCTAACTGGTCCCTCTCAAGTCATTGCCTTCGTATATTATATAGGTATATCAAATATCCCTATCCTGCATTTGCTTACCCTCTCATTCTGACTTGCTCCCATGCCTGAGGAAGGGCCCTGCATGGCCCCAAAGCTTGCACCGACGCTCATCAATGGGAATTGGCCCAATAAACGAGATCATCTGAGCCACTTTGATTGAAAGCACACGGGACGTCAGGCTACCGCAACGGAGCTGACTCGGGACAGGCAGCCTGAGCGGACAGGGGGCGTGTGCGGGACCGGAGCACAAAATAAACATGTGCCCAGCTGGGCCAATGGGGTTGCGGAAAATGGGGAACGTGTGGCCATCCGTCCCTGCCCCCTGCCATGACAGGCAGCCATAGTGGCCAATGAAGGCCTGGAAACACACATTCAGCTCCGGGACGGCCCGCTTTTGGCCCAATTAGAGCAGACCCTAGCCCAGGCTGTGATTCCGGAGGTCCCAGGCCTGCTGCCACCGGGACCCAGGAGGCCCTGGATCGAACATCTGGTGGCGGCTGAACACCCGTGCAGGCAGGGTCCGTTCAGAGATGTGGTGCAGCGGGCCGAGCCGGTCCACTCTCACGTTTGGTTTTACCATTTGTCTCCCATCTCTTCTGTGTGAGACTAACATGGCAGCCCCCCCTCTCACTCTCTACACCAGGGGTGCTGCAGGGCCGGCCTTCGAATTTGCAGGGTTCAGGGCAAAGATAAGATGCTGGATCCCGGTGGTCCTACCCCCTTTGAGGGGCACCCTCCATGGGGCCCTATATGCGGTCACGTTTGGAGACCTCTTGAGAGGAAGTGCCCCCTCCCTCCCTCCCACACACACACGCGGCTCTTGTGAAAAAAAGGGGCCACTGAAGGTACCCCTGGAAAGGCCGGGCCCCAACGCAGCCCCCCTGGGCCACCCCGTGGGGGAGCTTTTCCCCTCCCAGGGGCCACTTTGAAAAGGAGCCCAAGCTTCGAAAGCCACCTGGACGTTAGAGGTGGGCGTGCTTAAGGGGTACGCTCAGAGTGGGGAAGAGGAGGATCCAGGTCATGGATCCGTCCCCTCTCCTCATGCGCAGACCCTCCTCTCTGCTCCGTTCCCCTGAGCTCAGTCTTTCTGATCTTGGGGGTAAGGTCTGGATGCAGGGACTGGAACGGGGGGCAGATAAAAAGCAGACACGGGCTTCCTTTGGCCCCCTGGGCCCGAGTCCCCTCTCCCCACCTGCACTTGGGTTATTGCCGGCCTTCAGAACACACCCAGGGCCCTGATCCACAAAGCACAGGGCTTGGACGGAGCCGCTCCGGAGTAAATGGTTCGCAGGTCAGGGTCAGCATCTAGACCCGCACAAACAGGCTGTAGCTAGGATTTTTTTATTTTGCGGAGAACGACAAATCCAACGACAGCGGCTGAGCTCTGTTGACTTACCTTCCAGCCCACCCAGAGAAGAGCTTGTTGGGGTTTTGTTTTTTTTAATGAATGAAATAAATATTTGATTTCAGCCTCTGGGAGGAGGAGAGCCAGGTGCAGAGTTGATCCCCTCTATTTCCCACACCCGTCTCCCTCTCTGAAGCGCTTGATGAACGGATCTTGCTTTGCTGCCTCGGACTCTAGGCCTAGGGGCTGATCCCCCCCACAGCAGCAGCAGCAGCAGGAAGAGTGGAGGGTTATCTGGCAGGGGGTGGATGAGCAGAGAGGTGTGTAATCGCCCTGTCAAACAGCTGAAAGGCTTCCCTCTCCCCACCCACCCCCCAATTTAGGAGGATGCCACTTCAAAATGAAATTCTTTCCTTCGGTATGGTTATTCCTGATATGCAAGCATCAAAGGAAAGGCAGCAGGTCGCCACTGCCTGGGGGTGGCATGGATTCACCTTCTAAAAAGACAGGAGTGAGTGTGTAAGCCTGGGGGGTGGAAAGCACCAAAGTGGCACTGGGTGCAGGGGATCCCAGCCCCAATCCCTGAGACTCCCACCGGAGACCAAGTCGCTGGGGAAGAGGGGGACGGTGTCCTTGCTGTCAATCATTAAGTCATGGGTACCCGCTTCTTCCTCTTTTCCAAAGCCCACCTGAACCCCTGGATGTCATGCAGCAGGAAAGGGGGCGAGGTTTGGACGATGCACCGCAGGGTGCGGGGAGAGCTAATACCTCTAAGCCGGCAACCAGGGTGGGGAAGCTCAGGTCCCGGATGCCAAATCAGCTTGTTTTTATTTGGTCCTTTTCCAGCTCCTGGATCCGGCTCATCCAGTCCCTCCCCTCAAGCACTGAGTGAGCTCAGGAAAAGGCGGCAGAGATGAAGGGCATGCACTTGAGATTAGAGGATGGAGTCATGGCATAGATCTAGGATCTAGACCCCACTCCTCCCCCCCCCCTTTCCCAAATTCTGAGTACACATTAAGTGCCCCTGCCCCCCAGCTCCTAGGCAGTCCTTGGAGTTTGTACTAATGTTCAAAGTGGCCCCCTGGGAGGGACAAGGTTTCCCCACCCCGCTCCCTGGCGTGCTCCCAGTGGAGAAGGCACAAGACTGGAACCCAGGATGACCGGGCGGCCTCCCTCATCGCTGCGGAGTGCCCTTGCCCGCGCCGTGCCTGCCTGTTTACAGTGCAAACCCTTTAAAGCAGACTCTGGGTTTTACTGCGAGCTGGCACCAAGCACATAGGGCAGGGCAGGGGCGCCTCCGTCTACATAGCAACTGCAAAACAAACCATTCGTACTTTCGTTTGGAGGATCAGATTTTTCCAGGCTCCCATCGAAAATTTGCCAATTCTAGGGGCAGCCCGTGTGAACTCTGCACACACCCCTCTCCCCAAATCAGAGACTTTTTAATTTATTTTTTTAACTGTAAGGTTGGAAGGTAACTCAAAGGTCATCTAGTCCAGCCCCATCCAGGGTCTGAAGCCGCCCCCCTATTCGGGATTATTTACGAGCGCTAGAGAGAGATTCAGACTGGATCAGCTTCCAGGGAGGCTAGACAGCCATGCAGGTGGGCAGAGAAAAAGAGTTTGGGAGGGAGGCTTTATAAGGAGGAGGGCAGCAGTCGAGGGGAGGGAGGGGCGCTCGCTCATACCTGTTAAGGGGCAGTTTGCATCTACACTGCAATAGAGAATCCTGAAATAAAGCCCAGCCACTCACACACCCCAGAGAGAGTGGGGGCAAACACCCCTCAACCATTAAAGGCTGTGAGAGTTTTGTCATTGATTTCAACGACGTCAGGTTTGCAAGCTCCACCCGTGGGCACAGAGCAGCTTCCCCCCCAGCAAGTTGCAAAGGGTTAACACGGGGCCTTTGTTTTACAGGCCGCTATTGAGGCAATTAGGGAGATGCGATTCCCAGGAGATTTCACAGTAAAATTCCCCGGACCAAACAAAACAGAGCAACATTAGCTGCCCGTTCCTGAAAAAAATAAGGCAGTGAAGAGGGAGTGTGAGTGAGAGGTGGGTAGGGAAACGTGAGACTCAAGGTTAGAGTCAGATAGATGTGTGTGAAGTGTGGGTCTGTACGTGTGTGAGAGATAGTGTGTGTGAAGTGTGGGTCTGTACGTGTGTGAGAGAGAGAGAGTGTGTGAAGTGTGGGTCTGTACGTGTGTGAGAGAGAGAGAGTGTGTGAAGTGTGGGTCTGTCCGTGTGTGAGAGAGAGAGTGTGCGAAGTGTGGGTCTGTACGTGTGTGAGAGAGAGAGTGTGTATGAGAGTCAGAAAGGG
Organism: Sphenodon punctatus; assembly: GCA_003113815.1. Lineage (NCBI taxonomy): Eukaryota > Metazoa > Chordata > Lepidosauria > Sphenodontia > Sphenodontidae > Sphenodon > Sphenodon punctatus. Next base: position 1,389,953 of record QEPC01009645.1, on the reverse strand, counting down.
GGGTGAGAGAGATGGAGAGTGAGAGAATGCATGAGAGTCAGAAAGAGGGTGTGCATGACTGAGGCATGTGTGCGAGTGAGTGTGTCAAAAAGGGTGCACGTGTAAGAGGGGTGTGTGTAATTGCGTGAGACAGCGTGAGAGGGGGTATGTGTGTGCAGAATGTGTGTGTGTGCTTGTGACAGAGAAAGGGCGTGGGTGTGTCAGAGAGAGGGGGGGGGGTCAGTGTTCGGAGTCCTGGCCAGAGCTCAGCTCCACGCCTGGGTAATTGGTTCAAGTCCTAAGGCACTGGCAGTGCTGTTTGCAGGGACACCACCATTCCAGAAAGAAATCACTCAAACCCCATCCAGAACCTGTTACCCTGAGGGGGAGGGGAGCCCAGGGGCTGGGTCTCTCTTCAACTATTTCTCCTACTTCCATACAGTTAAAGAAAGGGAGGGGGGGGCACCTCTTTGCAGGGAGTTTTGCAAGAGAAATGTGAAGGTTTTTTTTCCCTTTCTGCCTTTGCCTGGGGCTCTGATCTCCTCTCTCCACCTGCACTCTCCAGGGAGCTCTGGCTTTTGGCAACCTTTCCACTTCTATTTTTATTGGTTTCAACTAAGCTGCCCCTTTTGGAGAGCTTCAATAATGGAAAACAAATTTTTTTTAAAAAGAAAAAGGCATCAGCGAATCTCTCCCTGCTCCTGCCCTTCCACGCATGCACACACCTGACTGAGGGCGCCCAGACCTACATAGTTTGTAAGGGGGAGGGGGGGTGATCATTTTTAAAGGATCCTTTGAATCTCTTCAAACCCCACAATTCCAGCAACAGCAGGAAAGCCCCAGAAAAGCCAGACGACTTTTAGAAATGCATCCCCACCTTTTTCTTTTCTAAATGGCAAAAGCTGACTATTTTCAAAAGCCTTTATTGAAGTCAGCCTTGCTAAGCGACCTCCCTTCATTTTCAACAGGCTGCCAAATCCCCATTGAACGCGTTCCTCCTCCCTCCTTTCCACACTCAACGCAGAGTCAGTCCCCTTCCTTTGCTATCTCCCTGTGCAGCAGTTTGCAGAAGAGGCACAGGTAGCCATTAGCAAAACACGTGGTTAACTCTTTCAGATCTTTTTTTTTTTTTTTTTTTTTTTTTTAAACGTGTAATTGGGAGATTGCCTCTTCAAAGGCTCCCGGAACCTTTGAAGCCCTCCAAGAAGCAGCCTCTTATAGAACCTGCTCTCCCCACCTCTCTGCTCCTTCCCTCCTCCTCCTCTCCCCCCCCCCCCAAATGCTAATAGCTTTGAACCTGAGGAGGAAGAGGCTTTTCTTTAAGAAGAAAAACAAAACAAAACAAAAAAAAACTCTGAAGTTTTAGCATAAACCCATCAGGTAAATCTTCGCCTCTTTTCAAATGCATTTTTTTTTTTTTTTTTGGCAAACACTTAAAACTGGTTAGCAAGTCAAGTGGTTCTTCCCAGCGGGCTAAGGCCTTGGGGAAAGAACAGGCAGTTCAGAACTGGAAGAAGTTTCAATTCCCAGCCTATACTTTACAAGGCGCTGAGCAGGGGCTCTTGCAATGGGTTGACAATAAATAGGAACGCTAACCAGCCTTTCACCCTCCTCTTCACTTTATATTTTTTAAAATAAATAAATAAAAACCAGCATTTCTAAGGGTGGAAAAAAATACAATCCAAAATCCACTATGAACTCCACTCCTGAAATCCTTACGGTTTGGAGACATATAGGTGAGAAATATATATATTATATATATGTACTTATTTGGTGTGTATGTATATATAAATATATATATATATATATATTATAAATGCCTATATATATATACACACACATACATATAGGCATTTACCTTTAAAATAATGACTCATTTTATTTTTTTTCCTTTTAATATGTAGTTATAAATATATTTTGTCAAAATATATGGTCATTATTGTCAAAACATTTGCACATAAAGTCATAAATAAAGGTCAAGGTGAAGGTTTAAAGGGGAGGGTTTTTTTTCTTTTCTTTTAAAGAGATGGACAGTTCTCAGGTTGGAGGGAAGAAAGAAGGGCGTGTGTGTGTGTGTGTGTGTTTAGGGGAGGGCGAGTGTATTTTTTTTTTTTTTAACGGCATCCACACCCCTCCACCACCATCTCCTGATAGTTTTTGAGGACCACTTTGTCATACTCATCCAGATACAGCATGGAGATGGCGCTCAGCTCAGTGGGGACACAGCAGGCTTTGGGGATACTGGCATTGACCGAGTTGACCAGCGTTTGGACTATGGCGTGGTTAGTGGAGTTGAGGTGGTCGGCCAAAGGAAAGGGACAGTCCCCGTGGCAGTAGAAAGCCTGGTAGCCAGGGGGGGCCACAATCCAGTCATTCCAACCCACGTCACTGAAATCCACATAGAGGGCGTGGCGGCGGCAGCTCTTCTTGTTCTTCCGAGGTCTCTGGTGATGCTTAGGACTCCTTTTCCTCCTGGTCAGCAGAGAGTGTCCTTTGCCGTCGTGGCTAAAAGTGACCAGGAGGGGCCGGAGTTGGCCCCAGTCCCCTTCTCCCCCTAGTTGAGGTAAAGATCGGCTAATCCTGACATGTTTGCCCTGATGGGCCTGTGTCTGGTTGAGGTGGAGCACCTCCACCGCCAGCCCATGGTTGGGCTGCTTGTATTTGGTCCATCGGATGACCGCAGGGCTGACATCAAAGCTCTCCCACCGGGTCACGTTGTGATGGACCAGCCGGGTGTCCAGCAACCTCGTGATGATTTGCCCATGCTCCTCGGGCAGGGGCTTCATGACTTCATAAATGTTAATCCTGTGGAAACCCCTTTCCCAGAGGGGGCTGCCTTCCCTCTCCGCCTCCTCCTGAATCTGCTGTCTGTAGAGCCTCAGCTCAGCCGAAGAGATCACCTCATTCTCCGGCACGCTGCTGAGGTTAAAGATGAAGCGGAATCGCTGGGGTGGGTGAGCTGGACCCGGGATATTCTCCAGATGCTCTGCTTGGACGAGGGGAGGAATTAAAAGAAAGAAGAAGAAAAAAAGGAGGGGGACGGGGAAGAGAAAGCAAAGCACTGTCAGCTTTTGGGAACCCAGACATAACTCCAAGGTGAGTCAAAACACACTGCTTGTTTGTGCCGCAAAACTATTTTGGGTCTGAAGCTTCGTCTGTTTATAGTTAGGAGTAGGTTTAAAAAAGAAAACCACCGATCCGCCTTGCAAAACGCACTAGCGGCTGAGGGGCTCCCAAGTGGAGAATGCACTAACAGCTGAAAGGAAAAGTTTCCTGGATGTACATTGCACGGGCAAACCAGGTGCCCCAGTGCAAATTTCTAGGTGGCCCCTCCAAATACATGCCGCACTACAGCAATCGAGGTGCCCCCCCAAACCTCTCAAGCACAGGGCACTACAGTGATTGAGGTGCCCCCCCCAAACCTCTCAAGCACAGGGCACTACAGCGATTGAGGTGCCCCCCCAAACCTCTCAAGCACAGGGCACTACAGCAATCGAGGTGCCCCCCCCCAAACCTCTCAAGCACAGGGCACTACAGCGATTGAGGTGCCCCCCCCAAACCTCTCAAGCACAGGGCACTACAGCGATTGAGGTGCCCCCCCCAAAACCTCTCAAGCACAGGGCACTACAGCGACTGAGGTGCCCTCCAAGGCACAGTGAACTAAGCTATCCAAGTGTCCCCACAATACAAACTTGGGATTCCTCCAGCACACATTGTACTAAAGCCATCAAGGTGACCCCCCTGCAAACTTTCAGATCTCCAATATCTCTCTCTCTCTCCCTCCACCCCCCCCATGTGGAATCACCTTCCCCACACCAACCCTTTAAAAAGCTTGGGCCTTGTTAGCAGGGCGGGGTTGTTGTATCTATAGAAACAGAAAGCCCTGGAGGTTTCCAATATTTTTCAAAGATTCCCCCGCCCCTCACTTTCAAGTATCGCAGTTTAAAGCAGGGGGGGGTGAATTACAGACCCCCTCACTTTCAAAGTGATGGGGGAAACGCACAGAGCCCGCCTTGTTGATCACATTACAGAGGGAAGGGTTGGGAGAGGGAGACAAATTCCAAAGCCCCCATAATGATGCTGCTACAGATTAATAACTCAGATTTACTTTGGAGAGGAAACATTCACTAGGAAACATTTGGATCAGATTACAAGGCCCTATTGAGGCGCCCTTACACACACACAGCTGTAAGTATTAAATTCAAATAGGGCTTCTTTTTTCTTTTCTTTTTTAAAGTAATAATAGTAAAAGTGCCAGAGGAGGAGGAGAAGGATCCACTTTGATACCTCCAAACAAACAGGCCAAATGCAGAAAAAGGAATGAGGACTCAGATTCTTAGTCTGGGTTTTAATCTGGAGTTAATTCCCCATGGGCAAAGGGTGTCAACTTGGGGCACAATCCACAAAACTACTTCCCACAGAGTAACCCCACTGAGGCCTTACTCTGGAGTAAGTGGTTTGTGGGTCTTGGCTTTGAAGGGACTACTGGAGTTATAGGCAGGGAGGGCTGCTTATTTCCCCCAAAGGAGAACCTTTTAAGCTTGTAAAATAATATTAAATAAAACCCAATCTAGCCTCCACAAAGAAACCTCTCCTGGGGATGATTCCTACGGGTGTGTTTGGGATCCTTCTTGCCTGGGACTGATCCAAATTAAGAAGGAAGGGGGAGGAGGACTCTGGGAAGGAGGAGAAATTCACCAGGCACCGGAAAAATCCGGCAGCAGAAGAGAGTGTTGCAAAACGGACAGGGAGAGGAGAGACCAGTCCTCCTGCCTTTCAAAACTCAATCTAGCCTCTGGAAAGAAATTTCTCCTGGGGATAATTTGCAGATAACTGGGGGCTGATCAAATACAATGGGGGGGCTAAAGCCAAGAGCAAAGGGAGATGGTGCAAACTTGGCAGGAGTTTTGCCTGGGGATAATTTGCAGATAACTGGGGGCTGATCAAATACAA
>QEPC01009645.1:1361063-1383548 GCA_003113815.1 Sphenodon punctatus | reverse complement strand
GAGAGAGAGATGGCAAACTGCTGCAGCAGCTCCTGGAAATGAAGATTTGAATCTAATGAGGCTCCCGAGCAGGCAGCCTCTGGTTTTCATCCAGCCCCCGTGGAAAGTCACGTGGATCTCCAAGTCACTCCTGCAACCAAAAAAAAAAAAAAAAGAAGGGCAAAGAAAAGGCGGCTCCCCCAAAGGATGTCCCACCCCCTCGGCTCCCGTCACTCTCCCGGCCGAGAGACCCGACGGGGGCCCGATCCTGCTGCAAAGCGCCGGGCGAGGGGAGGGCTGAGCGGCGGGGGGGCCTTGGAGTCAGCAAGGAGAAAAACTCTCCAGCAGGGACCTCCCTCCCTCCCTAGTTTAAGATTCAGGAGAGATTTGCTGACTTTTCCCCACCCCCGTTCCAGGAGAGAGCGATTTTGGGGGGCGGGGGGGGGGTGCAGGTTAAGGAGGGAACTCCACACACGTGTGCACGCAGGAGGGTGGCCATCTATGCGCATTTAGGGAAAATGCAGGTTGAAATGGCTGCATTCCTTGCATGGCTGCAACCTGGATTTCGTAAGTGTCCTCTCAAAAGTGCATCGGTGACAACCCTACCGGTGCATACCATGGCACAAAGGGGCTCAGCTGGGCCTGGATTTGGGGGTGATCCTTCGCAGGCGGCGTGAACGCCCCTAGGAAAGGCTTCTCCAGCGGCAGCGCTGCCAACCCAGCATACCCATCCTACCCAGGTCGGCTTTCGGGGGGGGCTCCTGGCTGAGGCCTCCCTAGAGCAGGGCCTGCCTGAACTAGAGGCCCCAGCAAGGGAAGCCAAACCAGTCACCCTGCCCTCCTACCTTGGAGACCTGCCCCCTTGCCCATAAGGGGCTCTATAAATGGGACATGAGACTGGGGCTGCCACAGTCTTGCTACCTGTCTCTTATACACATCTAGATGTGTATAAGAGACAGGGCTAAAGCCAAGAGCAAAGGGAGATGGTGCAAACTTGGCAGGAGTTTTGCCTGGGGATAATTTGCAGATAACTGGGGGCTGATCAAATACAAAGGGGGGGGGCGGAATTAAATAGGCACCGGCTAAATCAAAGAGCAAAGGGAGAAAGTGCAAACTTGGTAGGAGTTTTGCCTGCCCCTCCAAAAGAGACAGCCCCCATGCAATTAGCAACGCGCCCCCCAATAAATAAATAAATAAATAAATAGCCAAGTTATTAAACTAACCTTCATGGTGGAAACTCCTCACGGTGTTGGCCCGGCTGGTGGGTCGCTCGGGATATTGCAAGCTGACATCCTGGAGGGTTCCCTCTTCTCCAGACTGGAGGCGATAGAGGTCCAGCATGTACGCGGGGATGACGGCTGACTTGCTGGGCTGGGGGCGCCTTCGCAGCCCGAACATCTGGAGCAAGGTAGCCTCGAAACCCCGCAAGAGTTCATGGTTTGGAGCAGAGCGGCGTCCGGAACTGGCTTGAACGTCTGCAACTTTCTTTTTCCCGGTCTCCGGTATCAAGCTAGCATGGTTAGTGCCTCCTAGCAGGATTTGGCATAGTAGGATGACCATCAGCATTCGGTTACCAGGAATCATGGTGTCTCTGGGGTTTGGGGGGGGGAGGAGGCGGGGGGGAAAAGCGGCAACAACAACAAAAAGCAAATAAATAAAAATAAATAAGGATCAACGATCCCCCCCCCCCCCAAAGAGCCGTAAAAATCAGCCGCAGAAAACGCCTCTCTCGGCCCGAAGGGGGTGAATCCCTCGCCCCCTAAACCCCCGTCGGATAGCTGCTGCCACCCTGTCCCCTCTCCCCACACGCACACACACACCCCTTTGGGCTCCCGGCTATCCCCAGCGGCTTAAAACCGTTCACACGGGGGGCTTCTTCGCTGGAATTTCGCCTTTTCTCCCCGCACCCTCGGGGAAAACAGCGGTGCGAAAATACAGCTGATTGGGGGGGGGGTTTGAAAAAAATGACCTTGGGGATTTTTTCCCCTGCAAATGAAGGAAGGGGGGGNCTGGCTGAGGCCTCCCTAGAGCAGGGCCTGCCTGAACTAGAGGCCCCAGCAAGGGAAGCCAAACCAGTCACCCTGCCCTCCTACCTTGGAGACCTGCCCCCTTGCCCATAAGGGGGAGGGGTCACCATTGGGCGCACGAGCAGGCCCTAGTCACGGCCTTGACACACACCGCACAGAGGCAGCTGCCGCACATTTGGCTGCCCCCCCCCCCCCACGGTGCACGCCGGCAGAGAGTGGGTGTTCCGTGGCTTGCAGGAGTGCGCATCCGGCCGATCCACCTTCAGAGGGGTGATCAGATCAGTTTCTCCAGGGTGGCCGTGCGGGGTAGCATCTCGTCTGAAATAAACACCCACCGTTTCCCTTCTATGGTCCTTGTCCATGATGGGCATAACTGGTATTCTGTGCCCTTGAGTAGGCGAAATCCTGCCTTTCACTGAAGGCGGTGGCAGAACGCATTGTCAGGATGTCCTGGGCCCTCATTCACTGAAGAATACTTTATGGAGCATCTTGGCACCCAGCCGTTGTTCCAACCACGTCTTTACCTTGAGAAAAATTAGCCTTCCCCAAGCCTTCCTCCCCTAGCCAGACAACAACTATTTTTAAAATTTTATTATATTTTATTTTGATTTATACCTTGCCCTTCCCTGAAGGCCCAGAGTGGCTAACAGAATTAAAATAAAAAACCAGTAAAAACATAAAACCCTACAACAATCCTACTCAAACCCACTCCCATCTCGATCCCACAAACCCTATCTCTACCCACCAAAAGCCTGGCCAGATAGGTAGCATTTCAAACCTAGGGTACAACAGGTTGCTTTTAACACAATCCTTTAAACCAGAGGTGCAGAGCCTTTTCCCTCAGGTCAGATAGGAGTTGGGAGAAGTGCTTAAGGGTTGTACTTGGAATGGGGGAAAGAATGGAGAGTCTAGATAATGGATCTATACCATGGATCCATCTCCTGACCTAGAGGGCATCCCCTCTGTTCCCCTGAGCTCAGGGCTAGAGGGTAGGCGCTGAATCCACGGACCAGATCCAAGGGAATTGGAAAGAAGCCAAATAAAATAGTTCTGGGCCCATGACAGTTAGGAGCCAGATTCCCCATCCCTGCTTTAATTCCTGCAAATGGCAGGATGTACCATTTGGCCGACGCTCTATAGGAGGGAGGGTCAGGGAGGAAAAGCAGAGCGCCCAGTCTTGAGTAAGACAAGGGCTTTCCCCTCGGAATCGGAACTCCTGTACAAACGTTCTAAAAACAAAACAACCATGAAGACGCGGCCCATTTAATCAGCACGGAGCCAAAAAAACAAAAGTTAAGCCCCGGTCCTCTAAGCTTTCCCTAACTCCTGGTGTCCGTGATGGGAAAATAAGAATTGAGTCAAATATGAAACAAACTGTCTTTGGCATCTGATCCTCCCCCCACCCCCTTGCCCCTTTCGCAGGTCTTTGCACTTGTGTGTTAAGTTAATTATTACCGCCCTGTACCAGCCTTCTGCCAGGTTACTATTTCCAAGAATTTAAAACATCAACAGCCCAAGTCATTTACTGGTGCGGCGAGGGGGGGGGGGGGAGGCAGTTGGGAGCAGGCGTCTATCATCGGAAAAGGCCTATTAAAAAACATTACGTAGATGGTCCGAAGTCGAGCAGAGCGGTCTACACCTTTCCCTGTGCCGTCATTAGCACATTCAGACCCAAAGCCTCATTGCCAAGCTGAATCCCGGCCATTTATCCATCAGCAGCAAGATCCAATGCATCCCACCCATCCTACACTAACCCCACCCATCTGAGGTTGGGATGAAACCGAGCTCAATTCTGTCTAAGCCTTCCTCTTGGATGAGTTGACCTTCCTTCCTTCCTTCCACTATGCTCTAGCCACCCAGACTCCACCCTTGTCATACGCCCCTTCCCTGGGCTCACCAATGTGAAAGGAACATGAAAGGAACCACTAAACTATCTGTTTCCAAAAGGAAACCTATCTCATTTGTCTAGCAATAAACAGTACACAGAGCAGCTAAAGGGATATTGAAATAGATGGTCTCTCTGGAGAATGGGGTGAGCTAGAGAACCATGTGTAATCCAGTTAGCAAAAATTAAAACCTGATCTTTGAAAACGGTATGGGGGCTTCCCACCCCCCCTATCCCCTGAGGGAAGGAGGCAAAGATAAGTCAATCCCGCTTTTGTCTGCGTTTTTTGAAGCTGGGATCTTCAGTGACATGCTTTTTTCTCTTTTTTTTGTGAAAAAAAAAGAGCTCCAAAAGGAACAAATAAGAACTGTGAATAATGAGATTTTAGGCTGATCTGGGCTTTGGGGCTGGAATATCTGGGCTCTTTTGCATTCCCCCCCCCTCCCCCCCTTCTTTTTGGAGGGGGATTGGCCTTGTAGAATTTGCTACCTGCGTTGAAAAAAATAATAAGAAAAATCCCTTCTGATCTCTTTAACCAGCTGAATGCCTCTCTGAGAGCCCCTTGCTCAATCTAATCGCACCTCGGCTGGGAAGAATCGGGTATTTTTACGTTAGCAATCAGAAACCCAATCGGATTAGGACGTAATTGCACAAGATGAAGTAATGCGAACTGCCCTTTGCTGTTTCCCTTGGCTCCCTGCCCCTGCCCCCTTTATCCTGTCTGAAACAGGAATCATACGGGCTGGGGTCAGCTGCAGGGGCAGTGCTAGCTGATTAGGAACCAACCAGTTAACCCACCACCCCAGTTACCCAATTTGCTGTCTATGACATACTGTGGGAAAGCACCTGACCCCCACTCAAAGAAGGGAACAGAAGTGAGACTGGAGGTCTGGAAGTACCTGCCAGCTAAAGGGGGTGGGGGGGAAGTCATAGGGCCGCAAGCCACATTTTGCTATGGAGCGTAGAATCATAAACTCTTCAGAGCTGGAAGGGGTTCGAGGGTCCTCTAGTCCAACAATTCACTTGGATGCAGGATGGCAGCGGCTACAGCATCCTGGCCCCGACAGGTGACCGTCCAGCCTGTTTTTGAAAACCTCCAGCAATGGAGAAGCGCCTACAGCCGCCCTAGACAGCTTGTTCCATCGCCGAACAGCTCTTCCTGTTAGGGAGCAGCGGTGGTGGGTCATGGAGGAGGCTTGGGAAGGCTAATAATCTGCCTCCAGTCAACTGCTCGCTCATCCTGTTGAGCCTCACTCACACGTACAGCAGCACATTAAGGTATCCTAGGTTAAGGTGACCAGTTGGATCCATGGTGTTCAACCCGCACCGAAAAGGGTCCGATATGGAAGCAGTATCGGTTTATTGTTTGGTGGATTAACTGGCTAGCCGTTTTAGCAATTTATCACTTTACCGCGCAATACTGCAGTGCACCAATTACCATCTTACCAATGACTGTGTTGCCATTTACCCTTAATTCCTTCCCTGTTTCCTCCCCACATCCTCCAAACCCGGTTGCAGACTAGTAACAGCAACATTCAGTTACGCGGTAATACCACCATGTGGCAACAGTAATATGGTAAAGACAGAGAACTCTTGCAATATTATCTGATTATTCCGTTTGTTGGTTAGCTCTCATGTCAATCAGTTTATTGCCATGAGAGCTAACCAAACTCTCTGTAACGGCCAAACCACCAAATTATCCATAACTGTGGAATTAACTATGGAAAATCAATTTACTTTTTGGTTCAGCGTTCACCAAACCCACAATTGCAATCCACACTTCTAGGCCACCTTGGGAAGTGGGGCAGGGGGAGCAGGAACACTGGGGGAATTGCCCCCTCTTGAACAAGTTTCAGTCTTGTGCTACTCTCCCTGTAACGGAGTTTTGTTGAGTCCTTGCAGGACCAGGCCTCAAGGGGCTGGAGAAGTGCATGCTAAGACCAGCATCGGCCCTTTAAGGGGATTGCTGGCTGGAAGCCAACTGGGGCAGCTGACTGGTTCTGACTAGGCGTGGTTCTGCAAACCAGCTCGGAGCACTCATTAGAAAAGAACTGAGCTAGACACAATGTTAGACCACGAAGGGAGAGGCGAGAGGAACCAGAGGGCTCTGCTTCAGAGGATGAGACTTGCTAACCATTTTACCCCTTTGCCCTGTTACCGCATAATGCCCTTATGCCGTAATGCCGATAATTCCTTTCCTGCTTACTCTCCTCCCCACCTTTGGACCTGGTTTCAGACTAGTAACGGTCATGTTTGGTTACATGTAGCGCTGAAAGGAGCGCTCGCCAAAACTAGCCGACCCATCGAATCGGAACAACCCAACCTGCAACAAATGATCCAAATTACAAGTGCTACCCGTCCGATCTTTGATCGGTTATCCTCCATTTTTGCTATTTCAGTTTGTTTGGCTAGTTCCAGTTTTTACCACACCTTTTCCACCACTCCTTTTCATTGTTCCCGGCAAAAATGAACCAGAAACAGACGAAATATGCCATTTGGACTCCTTGTTGGTTATTATTATCTAAGAGTATTGTTCATGTATCATCTTCGGAGAAGATTTTACTACATTACTTGTAAGATGTCGTATTGTGCTTTAATTATCTGCAAGATTTGCCAGATTAGAAACCTAGCCTGCATGTTTGTTTGGGGGTTTGTGGAAGGGGTTTTTTTTGGGGGGGAGGGTGTTTGTCGGTTGAATATTTCTAAGATTATTGTGAATGTTATTTCTTATATCTATTTATCAGATAATGTTATATTTTTTCTATATATTTAATTTTAAAAAAATAAAAAGGAAAAAACTGACAAAATAAACAAACTGAATGAACCAACACCGTGAAAAATCGGTTGCTCTAACGTTTTGACAAATGTCGTTCAGGTTGACTACAATCTGGTGCTTGTTTCACCTGTGGTAACATGGGAATACAGTAAACCGGTTAACCGTTTCGGTACTATCTGGTCATTGGGTTTGTCACTTAGCCATTGCGGAAATCGGTTAACTGCTGGATGACTGCCAAACTATTTGGAATGGTGCGTATTAACTGTGGATAATACATTTACTATTTGTTTCAACTCTAGGTCAGGCCAGAAGGGGTGAAAACAGACATAACCGTTTATACCGTTACAGAGGTTCTGCTTACAACAACTGGAGGAAATGGAGAGTGCGATCCCTCGGACTATGCCCAGTTGAAAGTTGAAGTTTTCTGCCTCCTACTGGTGATGGTCAGGATCACTTCCCCAGAGTGAGGCATACTTATCCTGTGGAGCTATCCAGAAGGACAGTTCACAGGTAAGTGAACCAGTTGTCCTTTTTTTCTCTTCCAGCTCAAACACATTAAAGTGGTTTACTATAAAGGCTGAGAAGCCAGAAGAGATACAACAGAACCATATTGCTATAAAACAACTTTATTGGGGGTGGCTGCTGGCCTTGCCGGAGGCGCGTGTCGGGGGCCCGACCGAAGGGCACGATCAAAGGGGCCTGCCCTTTGGTCGGGCCTGGAGGCTGGGATGGAGGGGTCGCTGGTGGCAGGAGTGGTGGCAGCAGGGGAGGGAAGGAAGGATGGTTTGATACTAATAGAGTGGGCGTTGGGATGGGTTAGTAAGGCATATTGCTAGATGTTATTATTGTTGAAATGTTAAATGGGAGGGTAGGGCTTTCTTGTGTATTATGATGTATTTGGTGTTGGGTTTCCCCTGCGTGGGATAAAAACCCTAATATTGTATTTATTATTGATGTGAGCCGCCTCGAGCTGACTTTGGTTGGGAGAATGCGGAGTATAAATTAAAGATGAAATGAAGATGAAACTCCACCTTAACATTTCTTATGCATGTTGCAGGACTGTATTGGTGCCCTATGCAGCCCTGCAACATGCATAAGAAATGTTAAAGTGGAGTTAGCGTCATGTCTGTTTTCACTCAAGGTCTCAGCCAAGTGTGGACCTGACTGGCAAGAAGCCAGGCCAAGAGGCCTGCACTAACAGGCACGCCCTAAATCCTTAAAGGGAACCAAGAATCCTGCATCATCAGGCACCCACATAGACAGGTGAATATTTATTTATTAATTTGATCTACTTCTTTAATTTTTTCCCACCCTATCCTGAAGGTTCAAAGTGGATTACCATGCATAAAATATTTAAAAATACGCAAATGAAAACAAATTCAAATCCCCTATCCCAAATCTTCCCAACCCCCTGCTAAATGTCTGGCCAAACAGAACAGTTTTGCATTGCTTCTGGAAAATGAGAAGGCTCGGGCTTAGATGAACGTCCAGGGGACACAAGTTCCATAATTGTGATATAGTGATATATGAACTCTGTGTGTGTGTGTGTGTGCGCGCGTGCATTCCAGAGACAATGTAAACATTTTCTTTTTGGTCAAGTGTTTGACAGGTGGGGACGGGGGCTTCTAAGGGAAAGGGCTTGGGGTGGGGCTTACTGGTGGATTTGCAGCATCTGATCTGCACTTCCAACAATTGATTACCAAGAGGAATCTAAGGGTGGTTAAAAACAAAACCAAAAAAATGATTCAATCTTGGTGGAGCATTTTACACAAAAATGGATCAGTTACCCACTTTTTCAACCAGAATTCCAATTGAAAACATTTTTAATGGCAATTCTGACCAGGAAAAAAAAAAAAAAGTCATACATTTGCTCATGTGCAAAATGGCCACTGAGACAATTTGCACATGCACAAATGGAACTACCTATACCAAAATGGTGGCACTGGCACCACCACCATTTTAGGAATGAGCAGCATCATTTGCACATGTCCATTCGGCCCGGCAGCCATTTTGCAAATTCACAAATGGCAGATTTCTTTCGTCCAGTCCGATCAGAAATCGGAATGAACAATTGGACTGCTCATTCATACTGATTTCCGACTGGACTAGATGAAACCTCTAGTTCAGATGGAATTGGAACCAGGTGGAAAGTTTGCATTCAGCCCTAGCGATATGCTTATTATTCGACAGTTTAACCAATTTACCACATTACTGTTTTGCGCTTCTTACCCTGTTACTGCACTATTGTTTTTCCGTCCATTCCATGGTTACTGGCTAGTTCCATTTGCCCCAAATTCCTTTCCTGTTTACCCCTGGACCCTGGTTTCAAGTTTAACTCAGTTTTCCCTTGAATCCCTGGTTCAAATCTGGATGTAGCTTTGTTATTGGTCGGTGTAGAAGCGGCCAGGGCGCAATCCTCTTGATGAATGGCCTCACTCTGTTGCTCCGGGGAAGTTAGCTCTGCCACTTCCACAGGGATTCACCCCACAGTGTTACAGTTCCTCTAATGGGCAAGGCTTAGTAGACTGTGGTATTAAGTCTGGCCTCCAAGCCTCCCCTATAGTCAGCCCAGTCCACCTGGCTGGGGCTTCTCCCACAAGTGTGGGTCCCCAAACAGCCTCAGCCAAGCCCACTCCCTGGCCCCGGATCACAGTTCACTTCCACCTGAGGTCCAGGCTCTGTCTTCTCCAGGGTTGGGTTGCTAGGAAACGGCTGCCTCAGCTGATCCAGCTCCATCAGGGTTCCCACTCAGCCCCCAGTTCCTCTCCTTTTCCACCCTCTCTCAGCTCTAAGCTTCTGGCTTTTGACTAACAGCCTTGCCCAGGTGTGGCTACTCAGCTGATATACTTAGCCACTGGGTGTCGTGTTTGAAGGGCTAGCTGCCACATTCTGCTCATGACACAGCCCTGCTCTGGGTACTGTTCCTGGCAGTTACATGTGACCCTGTCACAGTCAGGAAATTGGACATGACAGAATAAAGAAAAACGGTAACTTGGTTATGCAGTCAATCAGTTATGTGCTAACGGTAAAGCAGTGTTAGTATGTTGATTAATCGGTTAACTGCTGCGGTATGCGGTTACTGGTCCGATAGCCAATTCGCTATCCAGAATTTAGGTTATTAACTGCAGCTACAGAATTAACTATCCATTTCAACTCTTGCTGTGAATCGCGGAGGCCTTTGTTAGCTGACATTCACAGCAGATGTTGAAGAAGAAGGTTTAAAGGCCTGGTCATCGCTCTCTAGCCCAGCTAAAGGTTTGTTACACAATTCAACGGATGGGGGAGTGGAGAACCACCAGCCCATGGACCAAATCTGGCCCACAACAGTTTCTTATTGGGCCCCTTTCCAATTCCTGGTTCTCTGGCCCGTGGATCCGTTCCCTGCCATCAAACACTGGGTGAGTGAGCGAGCAATAGGGAAGGGAACAGAGATGAGGGCATGCACTCAGCTTCAGGGCATGGGCCCTTGGCATTGATCCATGATCCAGAGACTCTCCTCTTCCCTCCCCCATCCTGACCATACTGGTGGGGGTGCTTAAGAGATGTGATCGGGATGAGGGAAGGGAGGAAGGAGGCCAGGTCATGGATCTGTGCCATGAATCTGGACCGGCTGATTCAGCCATCTGGGACTAGGGCAATGAGTGCCAGGCTGCATGAATTACCCACAACCAACCGCAGGCTCAGAAATGACAACAGTAAGCCAACCAACCCTATGAGTCATCAAGCCATTGGCTGAGACCCTGCCCGCTGACCACATGGCCAAACTTCCATTGACTTCAATGAGACAGAGGATTCATCCTGAGTCACTGTGTACATATATAATTATACCCTCACTCTGTGTGTGTGAGAGAGTGTGTGTGTGAGTGTGTGTGAGAGAGAAAAATATGTGTATGCAACAGCACACATTAAACTCAGGTGCTGGTTTGGACCTTTAAAGCCCTAAATGGCTTGGGACCCACGTACCTGGAAGATCGACTGGCCTACCACATCACATCGAGGCCTTTGCGGTCAGCCAGCGACGCCCATCTGGAGGTACCTGTTTTCAACTTGGTCTCTACAATGCGGAGGATGTTCTCAGCCGCTGCCCTGCAGCTGTGGAACTCCCTCCCACAGGAGGTTTGTTAATGTCTGGGCTTGAGCCCCTTTAGGAGGCGGTGTAAAGGAGTTCTGCTTACAAAGGCATTTGGCAGTGGGGCCTAGGGAGGGAGGGAGTTGTGGGGATATGGGAGAGGTGGAGGGGTTGGGATGGAGAGGGGTTGGATGGCGTAGGGTTGGGGGGTGCTTTATGGTTTTGTATTTTTTGTTTGTTTTATATGTGTTTTATATTTAATATTAGAAGCAGCCCTGAGCCTCCTTTGGCGGGAAGGGCAGGTCAATAAATTTGAATAAATACATAAAATAAATAAAAAGATTCCAATATATATAGAACTCCAATATATTATACATACATGATGGATGGATCGATAAAGTGTGAGTTCAACGTATCGGATTTACATGCTAGTCTGTATTTGAAACAGAAACCAGTGAAAGCTGCATATTATTTCCCATCTCGTTTCCTCTCGTTCACCTGCTGCCTATGGCACGCCTGCTGGTGTCCCTGGGATTACATGGGTAGAGACAGGGTCCTGCCAATTGTTCAGTTCGGCTAGCAGAAGCAATGTATTCCTGGCCGCATACAAGTTCCTCACTTTACAAAACCCTCACTTTAACCCAGCGATCAGGTTCATAGGTGGTCAGGACTGTGCAGTCCCTTTTCCCCTGGCAGCTAATTCATGTGCTAGCAGTCAGCATGCACGCAAATCCCACCGAAATGAATGGGACTCGTGTGTGTGCTGATTAATTATGTGTGCGTCATCTGCTGGGATCACTGTGACACTCGCAATAGGAAAGTACTAAGATTGCTCTGCAGACACGGTAATAGTCTAAGTTATTCCCCTACTAGGAAAAATCCATCTGTTAACAAGTTCTTGGGTCTCCAGATACATTCAAAAATGATTTTAAAATATCACCATAACTGTTTCAAATGTATCACCATGTGAGTTATTCATGATTGGGGAGAGCAGTTTGGAAAGTAGCAATGGTGGGTTTTGTTTTGTTTTTAAATTAAATAGCGCATTTATTGAAAATGCTGTAGCTTTTCACGTGCCTGTATTTCAGAGGAAGCATTGTTATTTGCTATTCATAAAGTACTTTGAGTGTTCAAAGTGCCTTACAATTCTTATGCAGTTCACCCTCACAACCACCCTACTGGTTATTATTCTTCCCATTTTACAGATGGGGAACTGAGGCTGAAAGATAGTGAATGGAAAGTAGAAGGAAGGCAGACCATACTCTAGGGTAAACAGGTCCACAAACAGCTGCACATTTAATCTGTGGGTGAAAACAGACATGACACTAACCACCCTTTAACCACCCTTGGTGGTTATTTATGCATGTTGCAGGGCTGTATCAGTGCCCTATGCAGCCCTGAAACATGCATAAATGACCACCAAGGGTGGTTAAAGGGTGGTTAGCGTCATGTCTGTTTTCACCCTGGAGCAGAGTTCTGACTTGTCATAACACTAGGCATGCAATACTAGGTCAGCTCAGTGGTCTCCAACAGTGGCCACCTTTGGTTGCTTAAGAGAAGCACGCAACAATTCACAATGAAGAGATCCATTCCCTGCTTATTTACTTCTAGTTTCCGACAGTCAGAGGTTATGTCTCCCGACCAACACAGCTAATAGCCATTTATGGATCTATATCCTCTAGGAACTTACCCAATCCTTTTTTAAGCCCAGGGCATTTTCAGACGGGATGGTAGCCTGTAATTTCCACGCTTTGACCCACGTGGGATTGTGGGCTACCGTCACTTTAGCAAGTGCCGACAGACGGTAGCCCAGGCTGTTCCCCGAGTGGTGCTGGCGCGTAGCCATGGCCGTGACTCAGGAACATCTCCAGGTCACAGCCCAGACTAAGTGCCAGCACCGCCCGGGGAACGGTTGCCTGACCGGGTGTGAAGCGTGCCATTACGTATGAACGGCATATTTACTTACCCTGGTCATGGTCCCCGCCGGTTCTGGGCTGCCATGGCTGCACGTCAGCTGTGGGGGGGGGGGGACGGGCCACTCGGCGCAGTGCGGGGGCGGGGCTGGGCGGACACACATCCGTGCATCTTCCTGCCCCCTCCCCAGCTACCGCCATGTTCGTTCGGTGGCTAGGCCAGCTCCCGGCTGGAGTGGCAGCTCCCACCACTGCCTAGGTTAAGTCCGTGGCGGTGGCGGGACTTCACCCCCACTTACGCTAATGGATGCCACAACATCCTCTGGCAACAACTGCTAACTGCCAATGTTTATGTTGACAACTCTGCAGTAACCTGGACTGGAGTGAGGAAAAAATAAATAAATCGCAAAGTTAATTTCATTTAGTCTGCAATTAAGTGAAGTTAAGTGTTTGTGTATACAAGGCCTTTGATTCTGTTGGACAGATGCCTGCTACCAAAGCGTGTGCCGCTACCTGCAGGGGGTGCTAGCTGAGGGACCCTCATTTACTTAAGAAGAGAGCCTTGTGCCCTGATGATCATAGAGTTGGAAGGGTTGGAAGGGATCTAGTCCAACCCCCTGCTTGGATGCAGGATGACGACAACTATAATATCCCTGACAGGTGACTGAATACCTCCAGTGATGGAGAGCCTGCAACCTCTCTAGGCAGCTTGTTCCATTGACTCACGGCTCTTACTGTTAGAAAGTTTTTCTGATATCCAGCAGAAATCTCCCTTCCTGTAACTCCCGCCCATTGCTTCTGGTCCTGCCCTCTGTGGCAACGCAGAACAGTTCCTTGCCATCTGCTTGGTGGCAGCCCTTGACTTATTTGAAGAACTCCCCTTAGTCTTCACTTTGCTAAGCTAAACATACCCGGTTCCTTCAACCTTTCCTCATAACACTTGCTTTCCAGACCCTTCTATCATCTTTGGGTAATTTCAGACGTTATGATACCACGTCAATCACGGTGAACCCCCCCTGGCGGCCGCGGTACCGTAACGTCTGTTCAGCCCGAAAGAGATTCTTGCCGGATGTTCACCCCCGGCGGGAATCTCTTTGACCACGCTTTCGGACCGCGGCTGGAGGTCCGGAACGGATCCCGGACCGTGGTGATTTCACGTCTGAAATCACCCTTTGTTGCCTTCCACTAAACCTGCTCCAGTTTGTCAATATCCTTAAAATGAGACTCTCAAATCTGCATGAAGTAGCTTCACTTTAAATGTGAAAGATCCAATTCCAGTCATTAACACTCAGGTGAAATTGGCCTGATTTGACATCGGTGGGAATGGCAGGTGTTCTAGAGTCTTTGAGAATCTAGCCCACTCAGTTCACAAGACAACCCTTTCCCCCTAAAGGCAACGTTTCAGGAGATGCCTCCAGAATTGGACACAAAACAGACCTTCCCAAGCCAGTTCTCGGATCTCTTGTTAATTTGAGTACAGCTGCACCTTTGGGGCTTTGGAGTTTGCAAACAAGCTGTCCTTATGCAAAGCACGCCTCACTGGATTTGGGCCCAAGCAGAAAAACCAACAAACTTTACAGAAAAAAATAATAATAGTGGGTGGGAGAGATGGGGAAAATACACATTAGGGGTGTTCAAAGTGTGACTCACAAGAGCAGGTGCCTGTAGCATCTATTAAGATCCATTCCCTCCCACTTCTTTCTTTCAACTGGATAAGCTTGTCAATTACAACAAAGGGAGCTGAGAGAGCAGCTCTCCAGCGTAGACCATAATTAGAAAATTACAATGCGTTAGTCAACAGCAAGGGACATGGGGACAGCTTTGGAGATTGAGCAGTTCTTAGAGCTACCCAATGCACGTTCTCTGAGCATGCATGTTTAACACGGGTTAGCTAAGTGGAGTTAACAGACAACAGTTTTAGCTAGACCAGGAAACCCAAAGCCTTGCACAAGATTACCTAATACACGTGGACGTATCCATATTTGTTAAATATAACCACGTTAAACATATAGACATATAGACATATATAAACATATAGACAGTGTTGGAGATGGAGACAAGGTAGTTCCGATATCTTTTCCTGGACCAATTTTTGGTGAATGTATGCAAGCTTTCGGGGTGCATAGTGGGAGGAGGAGGAGGGACGGCTTCCTCAAGAATGTGACAAAGTTATATGTTTGAGAAAGGCACATTAGTCCTGTCTTGTCAATGCCTGAGGAAGAGCTCTGTGCAGCCCGAAAGCTTGCAGACTTTCATCAACAGTAGTTAGTCCATAAAACAGATCTGAGCTACTATGTCTCCACGCATTTAAAAAGATGCCCAGGTTTCTCATTCAACCATCCATCCAACCCCTTAGCCTTGATAAGAATTTATTATTTTGATTCAGGCTTCTTTCCTAGACTCTGCCCTCAACACTTGTTTTGTCCCTTGGCCAACTTCATTCATTCAACCAGATCTCTCGACTTTTATATTCAGTCTCATCTTCTGTTGAGCATCAAGCTTCAGAAACTTTTTCAGTTCACGTTTCCAGTGAACATATAGAATCATAGAGTTGGAAGGTACCTTGAGGGTCATCTGATCTAATCAAATTGATGCAGGATGCTATCACATTTTGATATCTCATTAGAGCTGAAACGGGTAGCTCATTTGCTAACCAAAGGGTAATACCCACATTTTTTAGTACTGCATCAGGTACTCAAAAATGTAGCCAGGTAGTAATCAGGTACTACCTGATTACTGATTTAGTACCTGGACACCAACTCCCCCCCCCCCTCCAAAAAAACCCCAGTGGTTTCTGGTACTGATTTTTTAATTTTCTGGTTGCCAAACAGTAAATTGGAATGGAAAACTGAAAAATTGTAAACAGAAATCAAAAAATCGGGACCGGAAGTCAACATTCTGAGACCAGAAGTCAACCTTCCAGGACATCCAAGACATTGGGTAATTGAATTGGGTAACAACTGGGTCGATTCAGGTAACGAAAATTCTACGGGTATACCCATTTTTGCGAGTACTCTCCTCAAGATGTTTCTTGCTTTGAGCTTAGCCTAACTGCCCATCTTCTGTCATGCTGATCTCCACATTCATCTTTCTCTCCTTCCCTCCTGTTCTGCTCAGTGGAGCCAATTCCATGCCCCGCGGATCCTACATGCGCTTGTGCGCACAACCACACGCAAACCATGCAGACCTCCATTGTGAACACATTGTGTCACACAGAAACTGTGCGCATGAGTGCATGGGATCCACCGAGCATGGGATTGGCCTCATTCTCTGCCCCCAAAGCTCAAAAGTAGACATCCTGTTTCCACCCCCCTCCTTCTGTGTCCAAGATTCTGCTCCATTACAGAGCATTGGCCAAACTAGAGTTTTCCTCCATTTCTTATTCAGCCCTAGACTAACCCCATTTAATTTCCAAGCTCTGTTAAATCAAGTAACTTGCTTCTGGTGATGGCTAAAATCATATATAATGGCCCTGATTTTGATTGAATATTGGTTATTTAATTGGGTAACTCCGTTGACTTCACTGAGCTTTGTCTGCATGAATCTAATGTGAATATTCATTTCCTTTAACTAATACTCCACTTTGGTTTCACGCCTTCCAGGAATTACAAGGAAAACCTGGAACCTCAGATAGTTCAACAATGAGTTGGTTACATAATTACTTCAACTTCATCTCATTTGGTTACTTGGTTACACTTTGTGTTACTTGGTTACGCTTCCTTTGTACTTAAATTCCTTTGTACTTACACGGACTTTGGTTACACTTACCTTTTGTTTTACTTGGTTACACTTTCTTTTACTTTGCTCTAAGCCAATCAGACCGAGCGGCATTAACTAGCGATTGCCACTTATAGAAGTGTGTTACGAAACATGGAGCAACCAATTCACAAAAGCCAATTGACAGAATAATGAATTGCCAAATAACAAACTCTCAAATTGCCAATTAACTCATGCCTGATTCACGTAGGAACTTTGCAAGTGCATTCAGAAATTTGAATTTCAGTTCACACTTACAAATGTTCAAAATCCATCAAATTCAGAGGTGGTGTGAATATTCATTTTGGTTCTCACGATAAGTGCTTCGGTTAGCAATTGTCTCGTATAGTGTGCGGGGTCCCAGGAGCCTCTGGGGTGGCAGCAGGCTCCCAGAAGCCTTAGGAATGACAATAAAGCCCCTCCACTATCACTCGTGGGCAGGAGCGGCATAAGGATATTTGCCACCCGAGGTGGCCTCAGGCAGCCTCTGCCCGCCCCACCCTCCTGTTGGGAAGCTTAGCAGCAGCTTGATTAGAATCGGGGGGAGGGAGGCCTGGATCTTGCTACCCTAGGCAGCCCTGCCCCCCCCCCCCCAACTCGGTCACCACTGCAAAACTCCATCGCTGGATCAGGAGTGACACGAGAGAGAAACAGGGCCACCCAAGGCAGCAGTTTTAAGGGGGTGGCTCTTCCCCCCACCCCAATCCAACTGTGGAGTTTGGCGGTGACTGGAAGGGGGACAGCCACCCCCTTGAACTTGCTGCCCTAGGCAGCCCTATCTCTCTGCACCCACCTGTCCCCATCCAGCCACTGCAGCTCTGCATTGGAGGTGGGTGGTTACAGGGGATGACTAGGGCAGCTTCAATGGAGGTGCTGCCCCCTCCCCTGATCTAGCTGTTGAGCTTGGTGGTGGCCTGATCAGGGGCAGAAGAGCTGCCCCCTTGAACTGCACTGCAGTAGTGCCAGTCCTACCCGGGAAGGCTGCCACCACTTCTGAGGCCCCCAGGGGGCGCTAGCACAGCAGAGTGGCTGCCCGACTGCTTCCCCAAGGCTGACCCTGTGCACAGTCCTCTCAATTGTAGTCACCTGGTGCTATAGACATAATGCAGGCTGTTAATAAAATATAGCTAACATTGTTTGAACGGAATGCGAAATCATCTCCTTATGGGATAGCCTTTACTCATAGCTTGGCTCCCTTAAGAACATAAGAAGTGCCACACTGAGACAAACCAATGGCCCCCTCAGCCCAGCATCCTACTTCCAAGGAAGGTCACCATCAAGTCACTTCACTGAAGTGCACAAGAAGACACAATGGAGAGATTCGCTCCCAGTCTCTCCACCAGTCTGCGGTCCTGTTCCCCGATCAACCTAACTAATAGCCATTTATGGACCTGTCCTTTAAGAACTCATCCAAATGTATATGCCGCCCTTCCGTAAGGCTCAGGGTGGTTTACAATGTATATAGAAAAACATTTAAAACAAATAAACCCCTAAAAAGTCCAAAACAACCCCACCCCAACCACCCTCCCACATCTCTACCCCAAACCCCCCACCAAACCCTTATCCCCGCCCACTAAATTCCTTTTCAAATACAAAAGACTTACGCCACCTCCGGAAGAAGCTCAGGCCCAGACTCAAACGAACCTCCAGGGGAAGGGAGTTCCAAAGTACGGGGGCAGCAACCAGAAACACACACACCCCTGCAAGCCCTCGTCATATGAACAAGGCTAATAGATGGTACCCACAGAGAGGGGCTCCTGGCCAATCGCAGGGGCCGCAGTGGGGCATGGAAGGACAGGCGGTCTTTCAAATATGTGGGGCCCAGACTGTTTAGGGCTTTAAAGGTCAAAACTAGCACCTTGAATTGTGCCCAGAAAGCTATAGGCAGCCAGCGCAGACTTCAGAGCACCGGTGTAATGTGCACCCAGCAACTCACCCCCTGAAAGGAGCTGAACTGCCTCATTCTGCACCAGCTGCAGCTTCCGAATAGTCATCCAGGGCGGCCTCATGTAGAGCGCATTGCAGTCATCTAGCCTCGAGGTGATGAAAACGTGGATGATGGTGGCCAGATCCAAATCAGGCCACCATCAGGCCCAAGAATGAGCCTGGATCCACTACGCCCCTGTACTAGGGCTGAAACTCGGTATTCAGAATTACTCAATTTTTACAGAGTAGCCCGGTACTTGACTTGATTTTACCAAATACTGAATAACTGAGGAATTGGCCTGATACTTGTCACGGCACTCAGTACTCAGTAACTCCTCGACTGGGAGGGGGAAGGGCCAGGGAAGAGGAGCAGGGGGGCAGGTAAGGGGGCAGGGGGAACAAGGAATGGGCAGGAAGGGGAGCCTGGGGCATATACCCCCCTTATAGCGGCTTTCCCTGCCCCTATATAAGGGGACTTGGTGCTCGGTACTGGGGGAAATACTCAGTAAAATAAAGAGTATTACCAAGTACTGAGTATTCGGCCACGTTACCAAGAACCAGCCAAACACTCAGGTCCAATCCTCGGAAACTTGGAAATACTCACGAATATTTTTTTAACTATTCAGTTCAGCCCTACCCTGTACCCATAGAAGTCCCATCTCTGAAACATTATAAGCATTTCCTGAAGATGAAGAGCACATTCCTCATGCTCTGAAATAGTAGCTGGTCCTAATAAAGAATGTTGTTATTCTCGGGCACCGCAAGACCATCTGGCTATCTAAGATAACAGATTCTTTATGGATTCACTGAGTCATGGAGGCTTTTTAAGAATACCACAAGCCTTTGGCAGCCTCTTGAAAATACCACTTTGCTCTTCCTCCGGCACTGATACGCGACTTTGTCTGAGCTCTGCTCCTCGGGCCTCATCTCTCTCCTCGCTGTCTGGGCACCGATGCCAAATTTGCCACTTCATCCATGCCAGACGGCCGTGCCGGAGTGTTGACATCTGTCTTTGTCCTTTAATTGTCTCTTACGATTGGCTGCAGCCGGGAGCCTTGATGATTTCAAAGGCGGAAGCAGGCTGTGAAGGATTAGTGTATGGCTACTGCATCTGCTTGCTTCTGGCTAGTGGTTGGAACACTTAAAGCAGATTGACTTTGGCTGTGCTCATGTCCCACGGCGAAACAAGGGCTCCATGGTTGGACACACACCCCTCCCAAGTGTCAGTGGTTCCGCACCCTCTCCCCAGGCCCTGACAACACACATACAGCTGTTGTGACACCTTCCTCTTTCTCCCCTCCCTTCATTCACCCTCTGTGTGTCTCCCTCCCCTTCATATAAACATGATCCATAAACAGCATAATCAAGTTTCACTGGATCTGTTATTAATTATTATCACTGTTGTTGTCATCACTGCTGAGCCATGTGGTTGGTGCTGAACAGTCGTGATAAGAGACAGGCCCTTGCCCCAAGGTGATTACAATCTAGGGGAGCCAAGGGAGAGGGGAACGTAGGGAGAGACAGGGAGACATTCATGAAGCTGAGAAGTTGCAGAGGGACGTGCTTAGCTTAGTTACAGGGAAGATAAGGGGGATCCTGAAGTTTGAGACAGTGGGGCTGATCCCAAACCCCACGGATTGCCCACACATGCGCACAGTTCCCACAAAGCACAATGTGCCCGCGATGGAGATCCGTGTGGTTTGCACATGGCTGCGCAAAGGATCTGCTGGACTTGGGATCGGCCACACTGTAAGGAGAGACTTAAATGAGCCATCTATGGGAGTAAGGAGCGTTGGAGCGTTGGAGAAGGCCTGATGGAAGAGGTAGGTTTTTATTATTATTGTTATCATTATTAAGTATTTATATAGTGCCTGCAGTGTACCTGGCACTTTACCATCAACAGTTTATAGACAGGTCCCTGCCCCAAGGAACTCACAATCTGAGAGAGACATGGGTGGGGAGACAAACGGGAGGGGGAGACAGGGGGACCCAGGGAGACATCCAATAAGTTGCGAAGTTACAGGCTCACGTGCTTAGCTTAGTTATGGGTTTTCAGGAAGGATTTGAAGAGATGGAAGGAAGGAGAAGAGCAGGTGTGTTCAGGGAGGGAGTTCTGGGCATAGGATTGATGCTGAAACAGATAGCAAAAATATGTTAAGAACATAAATAGTGCCATACTAGGTCAGACTTATGGTCCATTGATATCAAGTATTCCAGTTAGTTTGGCAGTCCTTCCCTAACCAACTGGTTATGGAAGACGTTAACAACCACACTGGATTATTGGATAACTGAATTACCAATTGCCTTGTTATCCTTTACCGCATTACCAATATTACCGTTACTGCACTAAAACCAAAGGAAGGAAGAGAGGTATTTTTTTAAAAAAATAATTATGTGTGGTGAATAAGAATGTAGTAATCGGTAATGTGGTAGACAGTAACATGTGGTATCACAGTAAATCGGTGATCCGGTTAACCAGATTCACTGCCAACTGATACCAGCTACCATTCAGTATCCAACCGGATACTAGCAGATACCACAAAATCGGTCTGGATAGCAAATAGTAACGGATACTCGTTTCAACTAAGGCTGAAAGTTCATTCTCGGTTTATTGTTCTTTTTTTTTTTTTTATCTTCTAGAAAATGCCGATTCTCAGTTAGTTCCAATGAACTGAGTACCAGAAGCATCCTTTTCACCGAGAATAGAAAAAAATAATAATTAAAAAACACTTCATATGCTCAAAATGGGTACCAGGCTAGTCTGCACATGCGTAGCCCTTTTTCAAAATGGTGCCAGCTACCCGTTCCAGCTCTATTCCGGACTTCAAATTTTTCAACTTCCAGTCCCGATTTTTCCATTTCTTATCCCGTTTCTTGAACTGAGGTAAATCAGTAATGCAGTAATGGCAATAGCCGGTATTTTCGTGTAATCAGGTGCCCTGTCGGTACTCAGGAAGCCTGTCAATCACCCAGTATGGTATTCAACATTGCAAGTATTACCCACAAGTAACAGATGAGTCACTTGTAGTCGACGGCTGGCGCCAGCCCTGCTCTAGGATGCTGGCCCTTTAAGGTATTGCCCAGGTGAGCAGGCAGAAGGAGAACAGCAAGGCAATGAGAAGTCCAGGACTGGCGGTTTAATTTTTTTTCTAATGTGAGATTTTGTATAATGTGAGATCAACACGGGCTACATGCCCACATTGTTCTTTCACGTTTGCACATCTGGCAGTCTGACTTAGAGGACTGGGAGAAACTCTTGAGAGCAGGTGAACTTGGGGAATCGGGGCCTGAGGTAGTACTCTGCTATGGTACCAATTTCAGCTGTATTCTGTATCCTGCCACTGGAATTTATCACTGTTGGAATGTGCAACAGTCACAAGTAAAAGCCCATTGCAAGCCGTGCAAGCTTAATATGGGGCTTGTCCAGTAGGGGGAGAGTCAGGGAATGAAAGGGGTTTTTTTCTTCCTTGTCTCCTCTCTTCTCCTCTCTCTGTCCTCCGTCTTGTCCCATGCAGTCTGTACAGTATGGAAACATGTCTTCTGAGCTCTTAGTAAAGTTCTGTTTTGAAGAAACTGTGTGTTATTCAGCAGAAAGCTAACTCTACAATAGGTTATGGTCCCAGGACATCTTCAAGGCAATTTTGAAGACTAGAAGCAGCCCAGAAGGAGTTCAGAGTGTGAAAGAAAAAAACCCTCCCAGACAGAGCGGCCTAACTACTGACTGTGAGTAAGAAGGCCTAAATCCCAGAAGGGGTAAGGGAGGGAAGCAAGTATGGCAAGTGGCTCAGAGCTCAGACTTTCAGTAGGAAAGTTGAACAATGTAAACTACCAATTGTGGAAGTTTAAAGTGGAAATGCTGCTGTCTAAAGATGATCTATGGGAGGTGATTACCACGAACAGACCAGCAGAAAATCATGAGGAATGGGATAAAAAGGACAGGTTAGCAAAGGCTACAATAAGTTTATTGGTAGAAGATGACCAGCTAATCCATATAAGAAGTGAGACCACAGCAAGAGGCATGTGGATTGCATTGCAAAACTTGCATGAGAGAACTAGCCTGAATAGCAAACTGTTTCTACTGAGGAAACTATACAAAATGAGGCTTGGCAAAGAAAGTGAAATGCAGGAGCATATAAATGCCATGTTGGAAGTAG
>QEPC01009645.1:1324692-1355593 GCA_003113815.1 Sphenodon punctatus | reverse complement strand
CTGGGCAAACAGCCAGGTCTTAGAGGCTCAGCGAAAAGCCATCAGACCCGGGGCCAGGCGGGCTTCCTCCGGGAGGGAGTTCCAAAGCTGCGGCCCGGCCACTGAGAACACCCTCTCCATCATGGTCCCCCATTTAACACAGGAAACCTCCAGGAAGGCACCCCCGGCAGACCATAGGGGCCGCCCTGGGGTGCAGAAGGTGAGGCGGTCCCCAAGGTATGAGGGGCCCAGACTGCATAGGGTTTTATAGACCAACACCAGCACCTTGAACCTGGCTCAGTATGCTATAGGCAGCCAATGCAGGGCGTGGAGCATAGGTGTAATATGCTCCCGTTGCCTCGTCCCTGTAAGGAACCGGGCCACCGCATTCTGCACCAGCTGCAGCCTCTGAACCCAAACCAAGGGAAGCCCCATGTAGAGCGCGTTGCAGTGGTCTAGCCTCGAAGTGATGAAGGCGTGAATAAGAGTGGCCAGGTCAGGCCCGGAGATGTATGGGCGCAGCCTCCGTACTAGATACAGCTGACAAAAGGCGGCTTTAGCCACCGCCTCCACCTGCCAATCCAGACAGAGAGCCGGATCCAAAACCACCCCCAGACTCCGATCCTGCTGGGCAATGGGAGGGCAGCCCCCCACCACCACCAGAGGGATCGGCACCTCCCTCGCCCTACCCACCACCATCACCTCCATCTTATCAGGATTGAGCTTCAGTCTGCTCTGCCGCATCCAATCCACCACAGCCTCCAAACATTGGGAAAGCAACGAGACAGTGGGACTTGGGTCGGTCGAAAAAGAGAGGTACAGCTGAGTATCATCAGCATATTGGTGACATCGCACCCCGAACCTTCTCACGACCTCCCCCAGGGGCCGCATATACACATTAAACAAAAGCAGAGACAGAATGGAACCCTGCGGAACGCCGCAGATCAACGCCCAGGGGCTCGATGTTTCAACTCCCAGCACCACCCACTGACTTCTCCCTGAGAGGAATGAGCGGAACCACCCAAAGACAGTCCCATCCAGACCCCCCAGGTCTCGCAGCCATCTCAGCAGCAGCCCATGGTCCACGGTATCAGAAGCGGCCGAGAGATCGAACAGGATCAAGAATGTAGAACATCCTGCATCCGTCTCCCAGCGGAGACCGTCCACCAAAGCTACCATCGCCGTCTCAGTACCATAGCTGGGGCGGAACCCAGATTGAAAAGGGTCAAGGAAACCGATGCAGTCCAGATGCGCCTGGAGCTGCAGAGCCACGGCCCGTTCAATAACCTTTCCTAAAAAGGGAAGATTAGAGACAGGACGGTAACCGGCGAGTGCATCCACATCCAGCGAAGGCTTCTTCAGCAGAGGGCGCACCACAGCCTCCTTGAGACTGGGCGACAACCTCCCCCCACCGAAGAGACGCATTCACCACCCTCGCCAGAACCGACCCCAACGTCTCCCTGGAAGCTTTTACCAACCAGGACGGGCACGGATCTAGTTCACAACTTGTGGCTCGAACAGACCCCAAGACATCCACCGCATCAGCTAATGTCACTTCCTGAAACTCCTCCCAGAAAGATCGACCAGACGGTGCCTCCATAACCTCACACTCCTCACCTACTGCATCCAACCCAGTGTCAAAATTACTCTGAATCTAAGTGATCTTGTCTGCGAAGTAGGTGGCAAACTCCTCACAGCGGGCCTGGGACAAGTCTCCGTCCAGGCGGAGGGAGGCCAGACTGACCAGCCCCCGCACCACCCGGAACAGCTCCGCTGGATGCAACTTTACAGATGCTATGAGGGCAGCAAAGAATTCCTTCTTTGCTGCCCTCACAGCCTCAACATAGGACCGCAAATGGGTCCTATGGAGAAGTCAGTCAGATTCAGAGCGAGTCCGATGCCAGCATCGCTCCAGTCTCCTGCCTACCCGCTTCATACACCGCAGCCCCTCGGTAAACCAAGGGGCCCTGTGGCAACGATATGGAGGCAGGGGATGTCTCGGAGCCACCCTATCAATGGTCGCCCCCAGCAAGATATTTCAATGCTGTACCAACACATCGACAGATTTGAGTGTCGTCAGAGTATAGGTGGCATTGGAAGGCGTGGGAGACAATGAGTTTGCCTAGGGACTGGGTGTATATAGAGAAGAGGAGAGGGCCAAGCACAGAGCCTTGGGGAACCCCGACCAAGAGGGGTGGGGAGGAGGAGTTAGGGATACATTGAAGGAGTGGTTAGAGAGGTAGGAGGAGAACCAGTCGAGGACAGAGTCCCGGAATCCCAAGGAGTGAAGCAAATCAAGCAGGAGTGAGTGGTCAGCAGTGTCGAAGGCAGCAGAGAGATCAAGGAGGACACGAATAGAGTAAAGGCAGTTGAATTTAGCCACAAGAAGATCGTTGGTGATTTTAGCGAGAGCGGTTTCAGTGGAGTGAAGGGGGCGGAATCCAGATTGGAGGGGGTGAGTCACATGGGTGAGTCAGTGTGTGTCTATA
Source organism: Sphenodon punctatus (assembly GCA_003113815.1). Taxonomy (NCBI): domain Eukaryota; kingdom Metazoa; phylum Chordata; class Lepidosauria; order Sphenodontia; family Sphenodontidae; genus Sphenodon; species Sphenodon punctatus. The sequence goes on along the minus strand of QEPC01009645.1, from coordinate 1,353,125 downwards.
AACTAACCCCACCTCCCGACATTCCCAGTGGCCGAAGAGGGACAAGCCATGCCCACTTGGGCTGCGTTCCCACCTGCGGGGGCAGTGGTGGCAGCAGGAGGGGCAAGGGAAGATACGGCAGAGGAGCCGGCCGACAGGGAAAGAGCCGGTGCAAACGGGGATCTGCCACAGCTTCTCTCCCGCATGTCAGAGCAGGATTTTGCGCCCTGACGTGCGTGAGAAGCCGGGGCAGATCCCCGTTCGCACCGGCTCTTTTCCTGTCGGTCAGCTCCTCTGCGCTGCCGCGGCTTCCCTCGCCCCTCCCACTGCCGCCACCGCCCCCACAGATAGGAACGCAGCCTGAGCCAATAAGCTCCACCCTGCAGGAAAAAAGCTCCACCCCCTCATGGACTTCCATGCGCAAATATCCCTCCCAACATTCCAAATTGATAAAGAGGGGCAGACGCTCTCCTGCTCCTCATCCCACTCAGGTTCTTGTCATTCCACCCTCTCCTCATTGTCCTCTCAAGGGCTTTTCCCAGGAGACCACCAGGAAAGAGGGGCCTGAGGTTTGAATCCTGTTCTTTTTGTCTCTGGCCACTTTTACACCTGACAAAAATGGGTTCATATAAGCCCTCGAGATAATACCGGGTGTTATAAATGCTGGAGTTTTGCAATGTGTGAATGCACTATTCCCCTTTTATGCAGCCTTGTAAGACCCACCAGATGTGACTCTAGGGCCACTTTCAGACCTCCCCACCGTGCATATTCTAGCTGTGGGGGGGATGCACAGCCAGGATATGCATGGGGATCAGCTGGTCTGAAAGCCCCCCCCCCCCCCGTGGCTTTGCCAGCAGAGACACACAGGGATGCAGAGCAGGAAATGGAGCTCTTCATCCCTGCGCGTCTCTGCTGGCAAATCCGCATGGGGTTGGGGGCTTTCAGACCGGCCAATCTCCACGCATATTCTGGCTGCGCATCCCCCCCCCCACTGCAGCCAGAATGTGTGTGTGTCTGAAAGTGGCCTAGATCTCGCTGCATAAAAGGGGAATAGTGCATTCACACATTATAAAACTCCAGCATTTATAACACCTGATATTATCTCGAGCACTTATAAGAACCCATTTTTGTCATGTGTAAAAGCGGCCTCTCTCTCTTGCCTGAAAGGACGACTTTGACCCCCCTGGAATTGGAACAGTGGGACTCAACAGCCAAAGAGGAACTGTTCCTCCTAAATAGGGAGGAACAGTTCCCCCCCCCTTCCTGTCTGGATTCCTCTACTCACTTACTGTTTTTAACTCAGTCAAGGTAATACCCTCTATTTCGGAGTAATCTGGTGCCTGACTCTGTTCTTGGGTACCAGTTGGGCACCTGACAAACTACTCAAACCTCTGGCCATTACCTGGGGGTAACAAATGGGCAACCTGTTTCCATTCTAGTTGTGGAGGGAGCCTCACAGGACCTCCCAAAATATGGCATCCAGGAATAAATCTGAAATGACAAGGCGAGTGTGAGAAGCACTGTATTGAGTACCCACAAAACCAGGTATATGCCCATTGAATTCACAGCGCCTGTTTTGACTTGAAACTTTCAAGTACTTTTCGGTACTGGAAACAATGTCCAGTGGGGTAGGGGGGGGAATTGGGTATGTTTTTTTAACTTTGGGTCATTTCAGGAACCTGGAAACTAGAAAACCGAAATTTTGGGTTTTCGGGTATTTATTTGTTTGTTATGAAATCATTTAGTATCCTGTCCCTCCTGCCAGAAGCAGCTCGGGGTGGCTCACAGCAACATCATTTAACAATTAAAATCATAAAACTATAAAATATCACATTATACCCCCATCACGCTCCTCCTCCCCCCCCCCAATTTATTTATTTATTAAAAGCATTTATGAGAACAGTCTTTGGGTACCAATTCAGCCCCCCAAAATGGTAACCAAAAATGAGGGTGTTACCTATGGATACCAAATCAGATACCTGTTTTCAGCTCTAATGGGTAAATTAGAGGCCCGCACAGGGCCTCAAACACGGGATGCTGTGGAGGACTCTAGCAGGCCAGAGTGCTTGAGGGCTACTGGCCGTTTAAGTGGCGCCAGCAGAGCTGCATGCGCAACACTGGAAGATGGACCGTGGCTAACGAAGACACCTGTGTTTCGGTGTGGCTGTAGCCAGATCAGGGAGCGCAAAGCTGCAAGCAGTTCAGTCGTGGAAAGACACCAGATAAGGAGGACGGAACTGGTTGCGAGAGCTCCTGGGAAGAAGGAAGAGCCAGAGGATTGAGAGAAAACAACAGAGAGCAAGAGCTCTGCTCAAAACCAGGACTCAGAGGTATTATACCTGAGTGGGGGAGCTGTGACAGACTTGGTAACCTGTGAGTGAACTGTATGAGTAGAGACTGTGAACTAGCCTTTCAAGCCAGAAACAAGGGGCCTGGCTTGGCAGAGAGGCCTGGTCCGGCATTAGTAATTATAGAGACTTGATGGCGAAGAAACTGAACCGATAGTGTACACAGTAAAGAGACTTGACTTGAACGCCTGAGTGAGTGGACCCTTCGATAACTTGCTTCCCGAAAGACTGTGACTACTTGGGCCTACTCCTGTGGGGACATACCCCGGGGCACTGGCACCCTGTTACAAGGCCTCATGGTGATTCTGGAGGAGGGGGCCCTTCAACACACGGGGTCCATGAACAAGCCATAAATAACATACCTGTAACGTGTTCTGGCCCTCAGGGGCTGCGATTCGAGAAACCTAGGCCCCGAGGCCAACTGAACATCAGAAATTAACTACGGTAACATATTCCTTTTTCTAATGAGTGAGTCTTTGTATGTCCCTCAAACATTCCTGGGCGGTGGGGGGGCACCCACCAACACTGCCCCAACCAGAGTTGAAACAGGTACCCACCAAAACAGGCAAGCCTACTGAAATCGCAGTACTTGACTCAGTAACATTGGGTACTAAACGATATCCTCTTAACGCTTGTCAAGCTACCCAGTGTACTGACAGACTATTTTTTGTCCTGATTTTCTGATTTCTGGTACTGATTTTTCAACTTCCTGTCCCTTTTTTTTTACATCTTGCTGTGATTCTGGCACTGATTTACAAATCAGGCAAACAGTCCCAACTGGTAAAACGGTAACAATCATACCCAGTATTTTGGAGTGATTGGGTGCCTGACTCAGTGTTCAGGTTCCAATCAGGCACCTGATTGGCTATTCAAAATTGTAGGTATTACCCATACGTTGCAAATGTACTTAGAGCTGAAATGAGTACCCGCAAAACGGATATACCTGTTGAATTTCCAGTATCCAAATAACTCAACAACATCCGGTATCATTCGGTACCTGATTGTGACATGAATCGGGTAGCTGATGTTGAACTGGAATGTTGATTAGTATTACCAGTCCTGGAATGTTGACTTCCAGCACCGTTTTTAAAAAAACGTTTAAAATCGATTTCCAACACCTAATTATTGATTTTCCATCTAGGAAAGTCAACTTCCAGTCCAGTTCAGTTTATTAGCGTGGCAATAACACCATAGCCAAAGAAAATATGTAATACAAGACCAGGCCAAATACATTGATAAAATCAGGGTCAAAACCAAATCCGAATCATCAGATAGAATATCTGGCAGTCAACCATCAGAAAACAGCAAATACAAAATAAAATATAAAATGAACTTAAATGCAAAATCTACATAACTCTAAAAGAAAGGAACTTCTGACGGGCTGCAAAAAAATCAAGCAAAAAAACCTAATTGCAGCAAAAGTCACTGAGTCAGAAGAATCTGAGACAAGAAGCCGAGAAACCTCTAAAGGCGTTCGGCCAGGGAAAAGACAAATATATTTAGACAGCCAGAGCCCTCCTGGGAGATCATAAAGGTGGCATGAGTAATCTAAGGTCTCAGCCTCGAGCTTATCAAAAGGACGCAGCCTTGCATGGGATGGAATTCCCTCATAACGCCCTTCGAGCATCCGAGTAGGGAGGGCATTCAGTCGGGCCTGAAAAAACAAACAGAGTTTCCTAAAGGAATAGTTCTTCAACAAATAACTGGCAGGAATTGCAAAATTGGCCAACAAAGAAAAGTAATGGAGTAAAAAAAGGCACTCAGCAACAATGGCAGAGTCCTCCTGGCGGCCAGTGTCCGAAAGCCTAGCCAAAACCTCTGCCTTAGCAAGTTTCAGATCCTTTAAGGGCAAGTCAACAAGGGACAAACCCAAGGCAGAAATTTTGAAGGTAACCAGCCTGTCCCAAGAGCTAACAAAAAAGTCTTCTCTCAACAAAGAGAGTAGGTCCGCCTCAAGGACCTGTTGGGTACAAATCCACAGAACAATTGCCTGGAGCCATGGGTAGATGTTCCAGGACCACTGGCCGAACTCTAAACGGATAGCTGCCGAAGGTACACAATTTGGGATCCCTAGCAGGGAGCGAAGAAACCCTAACCTGGAAAGAGCCCAGGACAGAAGGGCAATGGATGGCCCAAACAGCAGCCACGTAGAGCAGCTGGGGCCTTGGCTTTGCATCCAAGACCCTACGAGCAGGGACCAGAAAGCCATTCTCCCTTTTATGGAAGAAACATGATGGGGCCGCTATACACCCCTTGGCCGAGGAACTGGCTGCAGTAAAATGCAGGTTCCATTTGAGTGACGCTTGGAATCTAAGCCCTAAATACTTGTATGAGTGGACCTGATCGATTATGGCATTGCCAATGGTCCAATGATATTTCTTTCTAGAGAGACCAAAGACCAGGACCTTCGTCTTAGAAGAATTAATATACAGATTGTTGGATTTACAGTATAGATCGAGGGCATTAAGCTGTCTCTCTAACCCAACCTGTGTCTGGGAGAGAACAGCCGCATCGTCAGCATACAGCAGCACTCCGACTGAATGCAAGCCCAACTTGGGGGGAAACAAAGCACGCTCGGACAAAATAAGAACCATATCATTGATAAAAAAACTTAAACAATGTGGGGGCAATCACACACCCCTGACGTAGCCCAGAAAAAATCCTAATCCGGCTCGACAATAAACTGGGCTGACCTAAATGGACTGCCTGGGTGGTGTTATGGTGCAAGGCCTGTAACAAAGCTAGAAGCTTTCTATCGATGGTCGACCTACTGAGCTTGTCCCAGAGGAGCGTTCTATCCACCGAATCGACCACTCCCCTGAAATCGACAAAAGCACAGAACAGTCTTCCATTGGACTTGACATATTAAGTGAGAACTTCCAGTCCTAATTTTTACATTTTATTTCTGTCCTGATTTTTCAGTTTTCGGACCCAAAATACCAATTAGTAATTGGACAATCAAAAAAAATTGTTACCAGAAGTGACTGACTTTTCGGGTATCAGGGTACCCGATCAGTACCCCGGCAACCCATTGGATACCCAATGTGCTACCGGGAAATGGGGGTATTACCCACGGGTACTAACTTAACTACTTGTCCCAGCTACTACTACTACTACTACCACTATTATTTATCATTTCTAGAGCGCTACTAGTTGTACGCACAACATAAAGACAGTCCCTGCTCCATGGAGCTTACAATCTAATCAAGACACAAAGCCAATAGATAACCCCAATTTCCTTGGACCCACCACTGGATGACCTTGGGCCAATCATAATATTCTCTCAACCTAACCTACCTCTCAGGGTTGTTGTGAGGATTAAAAAGTTGTGTTATATGCAAAGTGCTCCGAGTGCCATGGCAGGGGGGGTGCAGCATAAAAATAAAAAAATATAAATTTTAAAAAACGTATCCAGTTTGAAATTTGCTACCTATTCACTTCATCTCTAACTGAGTGACTCGTGCATGCTCTGCAGGGCAAACACCCCCCCAGACTGGAAGGAAGCATTATTGTCATGATTTTTATAGACAGAAGCCCTGAGAGATTAAGCAATCTGTTCAAAGTCACACAGGGACTATGACACGGCTGGGATCTCAGTCCACCTCCTCAGTCTACGTCTGATGTTTTAATCACAAGACCACACTTCCTGTTTGAGGTAAAACAGAGATGATTAGTAATAAGCAGCGACGGGGGTGTGATTCAGGTTAGCTAACAATCAGGGGAGCCAGCTTCCTGCAGCTGGAGAAGAGCAGGGGGAAAGGGTTTCTGCGATGACAGCTGCATGGGTAGCGTTCAAGGAAGCAAGTTGGAAGCCGCCTGCACTGGAACTGCCATGCCGATTTTGCTTGCTTTCGATAGGGGCGCTGCGGAATGTGCATCCACCATACACGCATGGCACACACAGCATGTTCATGCCATGTACGCATCATGTGTGTGGGATTCATTCATTCATTCATTCATTCTGATTTAAATCACACCCTTTCCCACCGGCTCAGAGCAGCTCACAATATACAAATATCTCTGTATATATTTGCATATGCTTGCAAATATACAAATGAAATACATCTGTATATTTGTATATAAACATACCTGTTAAATTCACATTAAAACTATTCCCACTTCCGCCGTCCAAACCCTGACCCTGCCCTCTAAAAGCCCGGCCAAATAGATAGGGCTTACATTGCTTCTGGAAGATGTTCGGGGTCGGGCAAACCTCCAGGGGAAGGGAGTTCCAAAGTTGCGGGGCAGCCGCCAAGAATGCCTCTCTGCGCGTCCTTGTTGTCCAGACCCAGTTGTGCATGGTGCGCACACGGTGCACAAACGTTCTGTGCTTGGCGCACGTACCTCGGATTGGACCAGTGTTTGCATTTTTTTTAACGGGTTGGATTACTCATGGTGGGCTTTTCCAATGGCCTCAAGACAAGGCAGCTTTAACAACCTTTTTTTTTTTTTACTCAAAGTGGTCTTGCTAATCCCTATCGCTGAAACTAAGTTGGCATTTCATATTTGTGAAGATGATTTGCCTATTCATTCCAACAAACAAATATCAACATTTCTCTTTTGCAACATTGTTTACTTCTTTACTTTGTGCCAGTCATTGGGTTCCTTGGATATTTCCTGTTTGGTATTTCAGCCATTTGGGTATTCGGAAGGACTGGACCAAATAGTGGATTCGTTCTTCATGAATACTATTTGCTATTTTGGATAGCCTTCTGACTCTCCAGGAATACCTGCACCCAGAACAATTTATTTGCATATTTGCTCATCCAGACACTTTGTTTGGGTTATTTTCGTCATTTGGATTACACTGGTCCAACACTCTTAACGAAATGACTCATGTGCAACAGCCGAAACAAAGAAAGCAGAAGACCAACATGACCAAAATACTGAAATGAAACACCAAAATGACCAAAATAACTAGAACAAAATATTTGAACTGTGCAATAATAGTGGGGCTGATCCCAAGCCCCTCGGATCCTGTGCGGACACACACACACACACACGATTTCTACACGGCACAATGTGCCAGCAATGGAGGTCCACGCGGTTTGTGCATGGCTGAACGCAGGAGCCAAGGGGCTCGGGAATCGGATCAGCCCCACCAATCTCATAGATGCAACACTCGGGAAACGTAGATTCCACCCCCCTCCCCCACCTCACCTGCTCTCTGAATGCTATTGGGTACGTTCCAGACACTCCAGGCTTAGTGCTGAAATGAAGATGGGAGTCTGCCTTTGCAGACATTATTCCCGCTTTTGGATAGTCCTCTGAATGTGGGAATGATATCTACCTCCAAAATGGATATCTGCATTGGTTTTGGATGTTTGGTTATTTATTTGAATTTCTAGCCATTCCCTCTGCGCAATTCATGAAATAAGCAGTGCCTAATGTTGTGAAGTAGGCAGAGGACTTGCTGATTTCATTAAAGATGGAATATGAATTTATTTCATGACTTAGGGAGCTTCCTTGTTTCATGACTTAGGCAGAGCCGTTGGTCTGTTTCATAAACGAGGCAGCAGCGTTGTCTGTTTCAGGGACGCCTGGAAATAGACTTGCACGTGAAATCCACGTCAAATAAAACCCACACAAGTTTCAAAACGGATAAAGATATAAAAAATCCCATTAAAAAACTGCTCCCCAGATCCAATTCCCTTTTGCCAAAAAAATCTGTCTATGTGAAAATAGCCTAAATAATATCCAAACAAGCAAAAGGCTGAAATGGATATCCAATGAAGATCGACCCAAGATAGTCCATTATTACCCATTTCAGAGGATACGGTTTGAATGTGGCAAAATCATTTGATACGATATTTGTTGGTTGTTTGTTTCACCTCTGTCTTTGCCCCCCACTTAGTACCCAGCACAGATGATACTGCTGCGCCCCTTTAATGTTGCAGGAAGGATTTGTTCCCAAAAAAGATTAAGGGAGTTCTTTACCGAAAGCACGGGAGTTCTTTGCAGTTTACTTCCCCACTTTGCTCCAGGTCTGCAATCTTATCAGACTCCCTTCTTCTATTCCCGCGGCTCTACGCTGCTCAAAGATTTGTCTGAATGGAGAATGTCTTAAGGCCTGGGGCTTGTTCCTGGGTGTTCTCAAGCTTTGAATGCCACTGCTTAAAGAGTTAAAGATCTAGATGACTGCACTAAGAGGATGATAAACTAATCGCTCACTTACCGCTGGTGATCCCGGTGTCATTTACCAAAACATGGAATGCATTTAACAATGTCAAAGGAACTCAGCAACAGTGCAAAAAGATTGCAAGATATTTCAGGTTTATTCTGGAGAAAGTCCCCCCCCCCCCCCCCGCCCTGTCTAATTATCTGTGTTTGAGCAACAAAAGTAATTTTCCTCTCTGCTTTTTCAAGAATTTAACGTTGTCCTTAGCAATTCCTCACCGGTCGCAGCTGGTTGAGGACTTAAAAAAAAAAAATAGCAGAAAACACCACCATGCTTTCTTTGAGAGATAAAAATCTCTTCCAGGTGGCTAGCTAGAAAAAGAATCCCACTAAAGCGCCGTCATAAAATGAGGCAGTAATAGCATATTGAAACAAAAATGAGAATAGAAAATAATAGCACTTATCTATTGTTTTGCATCTGGGATGAGCTGGGCAGTGACACAATGGGGGGGGGAAATGTCTAGCAGAGGAGCCTCAAGTAACCTTGACGGAGGCTATAGAAATTCTTTGGCTTTTATTTTTAATATGAAGCCAGGCTGTGTTTTGCTGCCCAGAGAAGACGAGGCACCAAGCGATTCTGGCAACAATAGTTGGCCTGCAAAAATGGGGATTAAAATGCTCTGGAATCTTTTCTTTGAGTTGTAGGGTTGTTAAGCAAGGTAGGGTGCTATTTCTCAATGTGAAGCAGGATGAGGTCTCCGGATGGCTGTCGGTTACGTTAATAAACAATGAAAGAAAGATGAGCTAAACCCTTTGGGCAGCTCACTGCTCCACATGGGTGGGTTCTTGATAGTAGGCCCAAATCTAGGGAATGGATCTCCCCATTGTGACCCCTTGGGAACATCTCCAAAGCCGCACCAAGATTGGCCACTGTCAGAGACAGGATGCTGAGCTAGAGGGACCATCGGTCTGATTCAGTCTGGCTCTGTGATCTTATGTTCTTATCCAAGGTACATCCACACCCTGGGCACATGCACCAAGCACAGAACATTCATGCATTGGGTGAGTATCTTGTACATTGCACGTATACCATGCACATGGTGTGTACGTGGTAAAGCTGAAACAAGTTCCCACAAAAGCCGGTCTACTCGTTGGAATAAGAGTACCCATTATTCATGCTTAGCAGACTACCTAATAGACTGACATAGTGACCTCCCGCACTGATTTACCAGTTTCCCATTGCCAAAATCAATGGGAAAGGAGAAAATCAGGAACTCGGTAATGACAATACACGGTATTTCTAGTAATTGGGTGCCCAACCTGGTATATGGGTACCGACCAAGCACCCAAAATTGCAGGTATTACCTGCACGTAGCAAATGTGCTCTAGTTTGCGTGTATGCACACAACTGGGTGTGTTCAGCATACGTGCATGGTGCGTGCCACGTGCCTGGGATTGGTCCCACAAATAGCAGTAGAGCCGGAACTAATATTTGCAGTGAATACAGTAGACAACGAATTCACCCACTTCGATTTGGGTCTGCTGAAATGGGTACAAACCAGTACCCCAGAGGTGGGCAAACTGCCTGCTGCAGGTATGGGTAGGAGGAGTGAGTAGGAAGCTGCCTGGGGCAGTAAAAGAGAGCAGCAAAATGAAGCCAAAAGCAGCTCCTCCCACACACACAGTGGAATTTCCCAGCTCAGGGAAGAGAGCGCTGCTAGATGGTGTACGCACCAAAATGGGTAGACCCGTTGAATTTCTGGTACCCAAACTGACTATTTTAGGTACTCTTTGGTACCCAAACCAGTTTTCAATTGTGTACCAGAAATACCAAAATACTGACAAACCTGTATACCAAAATACCAACAATTGGTATACCAAAATACTGATTTTTGTCCCGATTCCCAGGGCCGGCCTTAGCATAAGCGGGGCCCAGGGCAGGGAACAAATATGGGGCCTCTATCTTCCGCTGGCGGCAAAGCTGCCGGTGGCCGGTGGGCCTAGGGGCACTCCCCAGCTCAGACGGTGCTCCCCGGCCCGGGGGAGCGGTGCACTTCCTGGGCCTGGACTCGGGGATGGGCAGAGGGGCACTCCCCTCTGCCCATCCCCAAGCCTGAGTGGCCATTCAGGTCACTTACCTGATCCGCTGTCACCGCTTCCGCTGCTGCCGCCATCGCCACCTGCAGCCTGGGCCGCGCGCCGTGCTCGGTGTTTCAGGCGGGGCGGGCACCACGGCAACAGATTAAATCTGCCACCGTGCTGCCTGCTGCCNCCCCGCCTCTTCCACACTCCGTGCCCTCCCCTCCCCGCTGCCTGTCACAGTCTCGGCCAGGGGAAATGAGAGAGAGAGAGAGGCAGAGGCCCCGCCTCTCCCTCATTTCCCCTGGCCGAAACATCCAGCCAGGCAGCGGAGGGGGCCAGCAGCATGAGGGAGAGACAGGACCTCTGCCTGCTTCTCCCTCACTCCATGGGTGCCCCCCACCTGTCAATCTCTCAGCCAGGGGAAATGAGGGAGAGGCGGGGCCTCTGCCTCTCTCTCTCTCTCATTTCCCCTGGCCGAGACTGTGACAGGCAGCGGGGAGGGGAGGGCACGGAGTGTGGAAGAGGCGGGGCTTCTGCCTCTCCCTCACTCCTGCTGGCCCCCTCTGCTGCCTGTCAGTCGGAGTACCAAATCAGGGACCCATCTATTTTATTTATTTATTTGAATTGATATGCCACCCTTTCCCGGAAGCTTAGGGTTTAAGCTTTCCTCCTGGATCATTTTTCTGTCCTCTTGCGTGGAAGCTTTTCCTGAGGTGAAGGAGCTGCTATACAACTTTCCCATAGTGTTCTGAGTACTGTTCAAGGTTAGCAGTGTAGCTCGGCTTAATAGAGTCCTGGGACAAGTAAAAATACTGGGGGCCCATAGCAACCAAGATTGGGGTGGGTGGGACGCTGAGGCCAGGGAAGCAGGAGGCTGGGGCAGGCACAGGGGCAAACAGGCATGGGAGACAGCAAGTCAAGTGGGGCACTGGAATGGGGGGAGGGGAGAGAGACACAGGAGCGGACCATGGTTTGGTTGTGGGCACTGGGATAAGGGAGGCAGCCTCTGACAGACATGGCACCGGCTTCTGACTCACTGGGGAAGGCAGAAGAAGGTCCGGCAGAGACATTTTGAAGTCCCAATAGGGCTGGCCCGACAGGGCCCCCTAAAATCCTGGACCCCACTTTCCCCACTTGTAGCTACGCCCCCATCCAAGGTGCTGGTTTTGACCTATAAAGCCCTAAGTAGCTTGGGCCCTACACATTGAAAAGACCGCCTCCTCCCTTATGTTCCATGGCAATTCCCTAACGTCAGTCGAGGGTGCCCTTTTGCAAGTTCCACCACCGCACCAAGCCCAGTACAGCAAGGGCACACAGAGAGGCATTCTCGGTGGCTGCTCCATAACTTTGGAACGCTCTTCCCCTGGAGGTCGAGCCTGAGCATCTTCCGGAGGTGATGTAAGATCTGATTATTTGGGTCCCTGGCTAGAGACGTGGTTAATCATTCATAATAAAAATAAATATCGCTAGTGTAGTAATAATCAAGGCCCCAACCTAACTAAGCATATGTTTAATCTAGAGTTGCTATGTCGTAAGGTTTTGGCCCCGGCATTCCCATTTTGGCATAGAGGACTGTCAGAGGCCAAAACCGCGAGAAGCAGCAACAGTAGCTTAAACTTAAGTTCCATCGCTTGCAGAATCTAGGGATGGGGAACGCGGTTTGGAAGTTCGGACCAAACTCGACCAGTTCGGTCGACCGAACCGAACTCGATTTTCGAACCAAACCGAACTGAATTTCCAAACTCGGTTCTTTTTGCCCATCCCTATAAGATAATATTCCATTTAGTTCAATGGGTTTTGAATTTCCGAACTCTGTTCAGAAGTTCGGAGTTCGGACTGAACTCGAATAGTTCGGTCGACTGAACCGAACTTCCGAACCAAACCAAACTCAATTTTCAAACCAAACCGAATTTTCGAACTCAGTTCTGTTTGCCCATCCCTAGCAGAATCTGACTCCAAAGAATTAAGAAGCTGTTACTCAACAGACAAGCAGATCTGTAGGGAAAGCTTCCTTCACGGCAATTTGTCCCAAACGATTTGTGGATCGTGGTGTTATTATCTGAACAGATGACCTATACAGTAAGTAGGAAGATGGAGCTCTTGCTCCCTCCCCTCCCCCACCCCCACCCCCCGGATGTGCAACTGGGGCATAGAGAGATTAAAAATCAGAATCTGAGGCTACTGGAGCAAATACTAATCAACACAATTAAGTGCTTCTGAATCTGCTCATCTTCCACCTCCCTTTCTTCCACTCTTCTGGTTGTCTCTCCCTAACTAGGGTGCTCCAATGAGCAATCAGGACCTTTAGGTTTGACCACTCAGCAACAGCGAATTTGTGGAGGATCCTTTGGGATGTCCCTTTCCATAACAAGTAGCCCACATAGTCCATCACTATGGATGTTTTCAGATGGACAGCAGCTCCGCCTCTGCTCTGCCTCACGTCTGGGGCAGCCTAGCCATTTAAAATCAGCCCATCAGATGTGTAGGCAGGGCAGACCCGCCGGTGGCACTCCAGAACAGCAGAGCGGGCAGCTCAAACTGGTGGCACCGGCCGGAGGCAAGACTGCTGTCCATCTGCTTGGTGAACGGCTGCTGCAGCTGCACATTTGGCTGGGGATTGCGCCGGGAAATGCCATAGAGTTACTGGCAGCAGCCTAGAGCGTCAGGCCATCCACCCACGACTCTTTGGTTTGGGGGAGGGGGCACCGTGTGGGCAGACTATGGGCCACCCAGCCATCAGGTCCATTTAAAAACAGACCCAGATGGAGCTGCAAGCCCATTGGGGGATGCCCGCTTGGAGGTCCCCTGGGTGGCCACGTTCGAGTGGGCGTTCTCGGTGGCTGCCCCGTGGCTATGGAATTCCCTCCCTGTGGAGATTCGCCTCTCTCTGGCTCTCCCCTCCTTCTGCAAGAAATGTAACACCTGGATGTTTTGCCAGGCATTTGGCCAGCGGGGAGGGTAGCCAGGGGGCAGGGGGTGGTGGTTTTAGTTTAAGGGTATTGGGTTTGTCCTTTTGGACCTCTCTTACTGTCAGTTTTAATGTGTTTTTTTCGGGGGGGGCGGGGATATTTTAATAGGTTTTATATGATATTTATATGTTGGGCTGCCACTGGGCAGGAAGGGGCGGTATAGAAGAAATCATAATAAAATCAATAAAATAAATAAAAGCAGGTAGAGACGGGGGAGCTGCAAGCAGCAGGCAGTCTGTGTGGAAACACCCTAGGAAAACAACATACACTTTACCCTCCAATTGTTTCCCATTCAGACACCTGCCACAGGAACGGTCCTCTCTCTACACCCCAAACTCTAGGGCACATTAAGCTTCCTTTGGCCAAGCGCAGGACTTTCCGTTCTCTATCCTGACTGTGCCTACTCCTCTGGTTCTGTTTCAGCTCCATCCTATTTCTTTTTCGGCTCTATAAGGAGGCTCTGTTATGCCACTCTGGCACTTTATGCTTTGTAATGTTTTGTATGGACAGTGCTACATAAGGAAGTCACAGACTCTGTCGCTGGAGAGTTTTAAGATAGAGGCGGCCAGGAATCCTCCCGCACCCAAGCAGATGGATTAGATGACCCTCAAAGGCCCCGTGACTGTACAAGCAATAGTTTAAGAAGCCCTACCTGATTTTAAGAAAGATGTACCCAAACCAGAGAAGGTTCAGGAGGTGAACGGCACAGAAGATAAAGAGGTTTGGAATGTGGGACCTACGGGGAAAGGTTGAAGGGACGTGGTATGTTTGGCCTAGAGAAAAGAAGATTAAAGAGAGACAAGATAAGAGTTTTCAAATGCCAGGGTTTAAAAAGCTGCTGGAAGGAAGATGGAAAATAATTGATCTCCATTGCCACCGTGGGTAGAACAAGATACAATGGGCTTTAGTTGCAGGGAAACGGATTTAGTTAAAACATCAGGGGAAAAATGAACATCCAACAATGGAACAACTTGCTGATGGAGACTGAAACCACATCATTGGAGTTTACTGTTATCAATTAATTCTACTGCACTTTCAGTGTTCAAAGTACTTTACAATCACAACAGCCCTGTGAGGTAGGTTCTGCCCTTTTAGTATATTTTAGTATTTTAATGAGTTTTTAAATTGTATATTATATGCTTGTTTTATTAGTAGTATTATTGTTTATATGTTATATGTCTTGTGAGCTGCCCTGAGCTGCTCTGTGAGTAGGAGGGTGCGGGGTAGGAAAATAAATAAATAAATAAATAAATAAATTGTTATTCCCGTTTTACAGATGGAGAAACTGAGACCGAGAGATAGTGACTTACCCAAGGCTACCCAATGAGTCCATGGCTAAGATGGGATTTGAGCTGTGGTCTCTAAGATGCAAGTCCAGCCTGTTAGACACCAAACTACACTAGCTCATACAATAAAGCATTCTAAATAAAGCTCAGGGACCGCCTCGCCCTCCGTGCCCCAGAGCGGCTCCTGCGGTCTGCCAGGGGTGCCTTCCTGGAGGTCCCCCGTGTTAAGCTGGGGGCCACGATGGAGAGGGCATTCTCGGTGGTGGGACCGCGGCTGTGGAACTCCCTTCCGGAGGAAGCTCGCCTGGCCCCGAGCCTATTAATATTCCGGCGAAACTGTAAGACCTGGCTGTTCGCCCAGGCCTTTGGGAGGGAGGGTGAGTAGGGTGAGGTTTTAATTCCCCCACCTATTTTTGGTTCTTAGTGTTTTGTTTGCCCTGTATATTAATTATTTTATAATGTTTATGGTTGTTTTAATTGTTTTTATAATGTTTTAAAAGATTGTTGGAAGCTGCCCCGAGCTGCGTGCAGGAGGGGCGGGGTAGAAGTCTTATAAATAAATAAATAAATAAATAAATAAACTTTAGTTTTAGTAAGAGAGCTGGTGTGATGTGATGACTAAGTGCACATTACTTCTCTTAGCCTAGCCTACCTCACAGGGTTGTTGAGTGCCATGGCAGGGGGGGTGCTATATAAAACTAAAGATGAATTAATTTATTATTAATTATTATTATTATTATTATAAATGTCTGGGTCCCACCTGTCTGAGAGACGGCCTTTCCTTCCATGCGTCACTGCATCCCCTGCAGTCGGTCAGGACTCAGGAGCACTCTCTTGCGGGTTCCAGCTGCCAAACTTGTCCGCACGACAAGGGTCCGCCGGAGGCGTTCTCGGTAGCTGTTCCAGTATTATGGAACTCCCTTCCCTTGGACGTCTGTCAGAATCCGACCCTGAGCATGTTCCAGAGCCGGTGTAAAACCTTTCTGTCTGGTAGGGCATTTGGCAGGCGGGGATAGGAGTTGGGATAGATTAGGGGTGAGAGTGGGTTTTTCTTTTAATGAGTCTTTTAAAGAGAGTTTTATTGTATTTCTATTTTGTGTGGTTTATATAAGCTGACCTGAGCCTTAGGGGAAGGGAAGGTTTGAAGTCTAAATTAATAAACAGCTATCAGGGATGCTTTAGGGAAGAGATTCCCAAAGTGAGGGTGAAGAAAGTCAGAGGGACCCACAATCTTGAACTGACAGACTTTGCTTCTCTCTGGGGTCACAGGATTATCTCTGAGTCTCAAAATAGGGCTAGGCAGGCAAAATATTTGGGAACCACTGGATTAGGAAAAGTGGGATCTCTTCCAGTCTCCCAGTTCTAGGGTTTGAATCAGGGGAGCAGCTACCATAGAGCAAGGCCGCTGAGCTGAGTCACTTACAAAGAAGACCACTGACAAGAAGGAAGTTCTCAGAGTGGGTGGGGGTGGAGTCCTGGCTCTGCCCCTGCTTACTCTTAACATTTCCTTCCTGCTCCAGGTGGGCTTGCTGGGAGCCAAGGAGGTGCCACCTCATTGCAGGAGGAGGGCAATACTGACTGTGAACCCTGTCCCCTTGCCCTGGGGGGGGGGGGGCAGTAATTGGGACGTGAGCCCAGCCTTGCTGCCCCACTGATCTGAATAAGTCCCATTTGGTGTTCCTTGTGCATTGCGCATCATTTTAAAGGCCTGTCATGAAACTCATCAAAAGCCAAAATCACATCCTGTGCAGAGAACGTAACACTTACTAACACTCTAAGGTCGCATTCACACAAGTGTCTTATCCTGCTTTTAAAATTTCCTGCGGGAGAGAAAAATTCTACCTTATCCTCTCATACATTTCTTCCCCTACTGTTAATGTCGCTTCCTTAGGGGGATAGGGCAGGATAAAAATGAAAATAACTAACTAAATAAGAGGGAAATCACACAATGGTTAAGCCTTAGTTTGTGCCCTCACACTTGCAGGTTATTTGCCAAGGCATTCTACAATCTAATCCTTTCACATGACTTTGAACAACAACCACAGAGGAACCAGGTTTTTGTAGTTTTTCATCTCGTGAGAATGCCCCCTGCGTAAATTCCAGAGTCCATTACTGCACCTGCTTCCTTGCCCGCTCAACCGTCAAGCCTAGACAAGATGTAACAAACTACTCTCTGCCTCAACCAGAGTTGCTGCAACTGGGAGCTGGCTTTGCCTGGTTTCCTCACCATGATGTCAGCGTAGGGCCGGGTTGCAAACCATTATTCTTGTGATGGAAGGGTGCCCAATGCCCAGCATCTGGAGTGCAGTTGATTGACATCCCCCAAACAGGAGAGTGGGTGACCTTGGAGGAGTTGAACAGAAGTGAGAGGAGCAGGGGAGCTTAGTAGGGAGGAGGTTGTAATAATCAAGGCGAGGGAGGACTTGAGCATGGACCAGGGTCTTGGAAGTGGAATCAGTAAAGAAGGGCTGGATTTTAGTGACGTTATGCAGAGAGAGGCAGCAGGACACAGCAACAGCCTGGCTCTGTGGAGCTTGTGCTTGCTTTCAAAGTGGCGCTCAGGAGGGAAAGGTTCCCCAACCCTAATATAAAGGGAGAAGAGGAGCCTTGGGGGGAGGGACGGACTCCAACCGAGAGGGGAAGTGACACAGAGGAAGTGCCTACCAGAGCACCTCCTCCTGTCTGGTGCTCTGACCTGCAGAGGTTATAGGGTACCGTGTTTAGGAACAGGATCACTGCTCTGGCTACTTCTTTTAAGGGCAAAAGTGACTTTTCAAGCTTTTCTTCCTAACCGCTGATATTTTTAATCTATCTATAAGAAGCAGAAGATTCTTTATTTTTATATAGCACCCCCCTGCCATGGCACTCAGAGTGCTTTACGTATAACTAACAACTTTTTTTTTAATTCTCGTAACAACCCTGTGAGGTAGGTTAGGCTGAGAGAACAATGTGACCGGCCCAAAATCACTCAGTGAGTTTCTGGCTAAGGTGAGACTAGAACGAGGGTCCCCCCCCCCCAAGTCCAAGTACTGCACACTTAGCAATTACACCACACTGGTTCGCTATCTGTCTTGCCTGCCTGCATTTGGCTCTGTCTATAGTTCTCACTTCTTATTGTGTTGCAGGGACTGCCAGGTTGCATACTCTCATCAACAGAAGTTGGTCCAATCAAAGAGATCATCTGAACTGCTTTGTCCACGCTCCACAAACGACTTACTCCCAATTAGCTCCGCTGGAGCCCAGAGTAAGTGGTTCCAGAATCGTGGACATTTTTCTCCATCTCCCACATTCGGGACCATCACGGCCACCACAGTCTCTCTCTCTCTCTCAAGACTGTTAAAGCCAAATGTCTGCCTGAAACACAGACAATAGTTGGCTTTTAAACACACACACACACACACACTGAGAACCAGTGGAGAATGTGCTGCTACATTAAGCGTTTCTTTAACTCTTTCCCCCCATAATTGGTTTGGAGCCTATGATTAAGCCATCGTTAACCGTGTCAGGGGGAAACCTAAAAAGAGAACAGCATATGTAAAAGAGCAGTAACGCACCTATCCAAGTGGTTAAATTCTAAATGCATGAAGACAAAGGAGTCTAAATTACAAGGACAATTTATTTTCCTGGTCTTAGTGGGACAGATGCCAAATCCTCCCTCCCTCTTTCTTTCCTTTTTCTGCAGGGAAAATGTTCCCACTTATTGTTGCCGTCTCCTTGGTCAGAGCAGTGGGTGGCTGTAAGGAGCAATTTTGAGCTCCACGGTGCTGATTTACTGCCTTCTATGCCTGCGAGCCCCAGAAACGAATGTAAAATGGGGGTTGATGGCCTATCCATTTGAGGCGGTAGGTTAGGATGCAAGCAGATTCTATCCAGCCTCTTCCCCGAAGTCCGTTTTCCTCAACTCACGCTCACACACACCCCACCCCCACACCCCACCGAACCTGAGCGACGGTTGAGTTTTGAACTTACGTCGGAAAGCAGAAGGTTAAACCAAACTGCTAACTGTGTCTCTTCAAAACTGACATTTAATACAGGGTATAAATCACGGTGGGGGCCTGCCGTTCGTTCAGGAATGCAATTACATAGGGTCAAATAAAACATGAAAGAGACCAACAAGTTTTAAAATGTAGTATGTTCTCCAAAGCAGGGAAGAAGGAATGCAAAGCAGTTCAAATATGCTAACATCCACATGTTGTTCTGTGCGAGGGGGGATTAGAAGGCGAAGTTTCTGATCTTTAATGATTATGTTGTTAAGGCAAGGTATGTGCGCAGGTTGAGGGACTCACTCCGCTGGGCAAGCTTAGGGTAGATTACTGCATTCATTTAAAGCAGGTGTCTTTTATGTATTTCATTATTTTAATTGGCCTTATTTTTACATGCTGTCTCGTGGATCACATGGGAAGGCCCAGCTTATGGGGAGGCACAAAGCGCGCATGTTTGCCTCCTCTGGGTTTTGAACCTGTAACCCGTGCGGCCATCAATCAGGCCTTTAACAACGGGCACATTTTGCAGGGAGTTGATGGCATTTCAGAGCATATTGTAGGGCAGCAGTTGCCTGGGTTTAATTCAGTCCATCTGAATCACTCCCAGGACCCTACATGGCCCCTTTGCAGCTTTTAATGTGACTCCCCCGCGCCATCCCGGCCCTCGTGAGGTAGAGGAGCATGGTTATCTCCAGGTGGGGAAGGGAGATGGCAGAGCTGCTTTCAAAGAAAGGCTGAGCACCTATAGCTCTCATTGGGTACATACGGAGATCTGGGGGCTCAGCACCTAGGATCATGGGGCTTCTAAGTGACATGCCCAAGGCCACAGAAGGAGCCTGTGGCAAAGTCGCAGGACAGGCCACTGAGCTGGAGGGGAGGAGGGGACTCTCAACCACCAATTTGGGTGCTACCGCCACAGCCGCCACCAAGACACCCCAGCCTCTGACCTCTACTGCCACAGCAGGGGCAGAGAAGGATGGGGGGGGGGCGGGGGAGAGGTGGCAGCAGCAAGGTGGAAAGAGGCAGCAGGGCCGCAGGAGGGGGGATCTTCAGTTGGGCGGCAGGCAGGCTCTGCTCGTGAAAGGATGGAGAGGAGAAATCTGAGGCACCTTAGACGTCATGGTAATCATCACCGATGAGGTAACCACTTGGCCTAGGAACCCCCATTATTAGCGACAGGACAAGTGGCAGGAAACCCGATGCTGTTCCTGCCAGGCCAGGACTCGCTGGGACGAGGGGCCACAGAGAAAGCAGGGAGCAGACCGGGGCCATTTCTCTTCCTGCTGCCTCTTCAACTGTGGCCCCTGATCCAAGGAAGCACCAGGCGTCTCTCCTGCGTCCCCCACCTAGTGTTCTCTGAGATCGGTCAGCTTCCCGTGCCCCAAATAACAGCTTGTGGGGCGCTGCTGCTGCTTACAAACTGTTGTGTCTAAATGCTGCCCCCCCCCGCTCCATGTTCAAGATTGTCCGCGCTGGCCATCCTGACTATGCAGCTGTCGTGATGCCCTCGGTGCCCCAGACGCATGGGGTTGGACCAGGGGTGGGTGCCGCCTCTCCTGGACTCTTCTTTCAAGAGATCATAAAAAGGCCAAAGCATCCCAGGGCATCTCAGAGTCACAGGGGAAAGAGAATGTTTAAAATCTCAGAATCACAGGGGAAAGAGAACGTTCCAATCGTTATTACAATAACGAAAGCGAAAAATCAATAACGAAATTTCATTTTTCATTATCGGTTCCATTATTGGTATTGGTATCGCATGAAACTGAAAATTCGTTCGACAGTTCGTTTCTGTTTTCATCGGGGGGGGGGAGGGGGCTATAATGAGATGCAGTCTGCTGGCTCTTCTGCCACTGACACTTCTACCACACACACGTGCACACACACACACACACACACACGCTGACGAAAATGGAAACAAAACCGAAACCAAATTTTTCTGTTTCTGTTTTCTGTGATATCAGTACCGTTACCAAGAATGACACCAAGAATGAAAAACAAAATTTCGTTATTAACAAAAATGAATAACAACAGTTTTTAATAATGAAAACGACAAATGAAAATGAATAACACCATGGGTCCCTGGGGCACACCTCTAGTTGTGTACGCCAACCTGGCCCTACCAGGGCCACCCCCACCCCCGAGTGTATGATCGGTACGTTGGCTTATTTTCACCCAATGTGCCTGATACCAAACAGTTGCAATTAGAGACAGGTTGCTGCCCCAAGGGGCTTACAGTCTAGGATGGACAAGGAAGGGGAGGCAAAGGGGAAAGGAACATAGGGAGAGACAGGGATACATTCATTCCCATTTCACAGCTGGGAAACTGAGGCTGAGAGACAGTGACTTAAAGGTAATTAGCTTATGAATTTACTTTAGCAATGAGAGCTATTTTCGAAAAGTGTGGAGGAGGGAGGCTGTAGGTAATGATGAGGAGTAGGACAAACCTAGGACTGACTCGGCGGGGAGTGCAACAGGGTGCAGTGACAACTCCCTGGCTCCCTCGTGCTCCCCTTCTGAGCGTCATGGCATCACGACGCTTGGAAAAGGGGTGTGCTTACATCAAAAAGGAGTGGGGTGAGTGACTCTCCCACTCGCTGCCCCCTACCCCAAATGTAATTCTGCTGGAGCCCTTGAAAGCTAGAACTGAATTCATAAAAGAACTGGGAAAGGTGACCCTAGAAAATACTGTCCTGGAAGGCCAGGGTGGGGAACCTTTTCTGTCCCAGGGGCCACACTGAAAATGAGTACGAGCTCCGAGGGCCACATAGAGGTTGGGGTGCGGAATGGGTGTATTCAAGAAAAGGAGGGCCCGGATCATGGATCTGTCTCCTACCCTTGAGTGCAGGCCCTCCTCTGTTCCATTGTCCGGAGCTCAGTTATTCAGTGCTTGGGGGTCAAGACTGGATTCAGGGGCCAGATCCAGGCACTAGAAAGGGGCCACATAAAAACTTGCTGAGGGCCACATTTGGCCCCCGGGCCTGAGGTTCCCCACCCCTGGCCTAGGGTGAAGAAGCAATTGATGGGAACTCTAGTTTGGCAAGAGATGGGTTATGGAACAGAACAATGTGGGCTCAGTATTGAGATTTGGGGATTGCAGAAGATTGATCGGAGTGAGATGGTTGAGTAGTAGGATGCTCAAGCGGGTGTGTGAAGAGATCAGAGTTCTTGAAGACGAAGGACTTTAGCTAAGCTAAAAGGAAGAAAGATCAGAGAATAGGATTCCTTCCCTGATAATCACCTCGAGTTGCGAAGGGTCTCTTTGTCCCCCTAAGCAGATGTTGCTTACATAGAACATTCTATCCAGGACCCCACACTCAGTATCCCAGGTATTGCTTCTCGGGAATGGTCTGGACCCCTTTTGAGGAAGTATATGTGTTTGACTCCCCAAAACCAGCATACCTGTCCAGGAAGGCAACTTTCCAGAGACAAAATGTCCATGTAGTGCTGCCCCATTCATCTCTCCTCTCCAGCCAGCGTTGCAGAGTTCCCACGTAGGAGCCGGGATCCATAAACCATTTACTCTGGAGCATGTCATTTTTGTTCTTACAATAACGCTAACGAAAATTGTCATTTTCGCTATTGCAATAGCGAAAACCGAGAATAACGAAAACGATAATGAAAACGACAACCAAGAATACCGATACTGATACCAAAAATGATAATGATAACGAAAAGGATAACAAAAACGACAATGTCAGTACCGTTGTCATTATTAGTGCTGTGACCGTTGGGTTTTGGAGGGAAAATGTGGAGAGGGGAGGAGGGAGCAGACATCTCAAAGTCCTAAACAGGGTTGAACTCTTGAACTGTGCCTGTGTTGGGAGGGGCGAGTAGCTCGGCAGTATCTGATGGATGTATCGTTGGCCAATGAGCAGCACAAGCAGGCCCCAGCAGTCTCATGTTACTCTCTGATTGCTCAATGCCTGCTGCCTCCCACAACCAATCAGAGGGGATCTGGGGGAGGGCACTGCAACCCTTTATAATGGGAGGGCCAGGCTTTTTCTCTCGGTTCTGAGAGAGCTCTGCTTGTCAAGTTGCGTTTACAGAACTGTGGTGCTTGCACACAAACAATCATCTCTAGCTCTCATTGTATTACCACCAATACCTTTCCTTCCTCATACCCTACATTTTACCTCCTCCCTTTCCCTGCCTTTCTCCACCCTCTACATTATATATAGATAGGTAGTATAGCTTAGATATAGATATATATTATAGACATTAGATTAGATTAGATTAGATTAGATTAGATTAGTTATATAGACAATTTATTAGATAATAGATCGTTTTCCATTTCCTTTCCCCTGTCTCCCTTAGATTTAGATAGATATTAGTTGTGCACGGGAAGCAATAACGATACCGATATAAAAAAATAAAATCTTCGTTTGAAATGGTACCCAATTACCGATAACAAAAATGATATTGATACGATAACAAAAATGATAAATATTGATACTAATAATGATAACAATAATGACATTTTTGAATAATAAAAACGAAAACGACCTGGGGGGTCTGGTGCACACCCCTACTGGAGGAAGTAATTTCTGAATCATGGGGATGGGCTCCCATGGAACTAGGACTAAAGAGAGTGTCCAAGGCTGTGCTGGCGTCCAAGACCTTGATGGCCAATTCAACAAGCTCTTGCCACGGTAGAGGAGATAGATTGGCTCTGAAAACGACCCTCACCCACAAATCCATCTCCAACTGAGCAGTTCTATCTCAGATCCATTCTGAGCCACGAGGCATCTTTAAACATAGCAAAGATTGGGTGTCAAAACCCCTAAGCACGTGTTTGGCCGTTGTGTGTAAGCACCATAACAATCCCAACAACAGTTTGGTCACCTGTTGAACACACGATGTGAACACCATTGCATCACAAGGGCAATTTGCGTGTTTTGGCTGAGCCCACGGCGAACTTTGTGTCTAAGATCGCATGGTGTGTTAGCAGGTACAACGTGGGAAACAAGGCAGCAGCACTTGCTGAGATCGGGTGGCGAACAAAACACCGATTTGCCCCAAGATGGGCTGTGTGTCTAAGCAACGCTACATGGTGAACACAGGACCAAACAGCTGTTCATATCAAGGTCAAAACACACATTCAAACACCCATTGGCGTTCTGTCTAAAGACACCCATGGTCAGCTGTTTCTTCCAGTTCACAGACCCTCCTTTTCCTCCAGTACCCCTTCCTCATTCGAGAAGTAGCGTCCGTGAACAAAAGACATATGTTTAGCATCCCCAGGAAAGCCAGCGCCTGGCAAGAGAAAGAGAAGCTTCTTCCAAGCCCAGCTTCTCGTTTCTGTTGTAACAGCCATAAACGCCTGCTGACACAAAGAGGAACGAGCTCGGAATCCTAATAAAACAACATTCTTGAACCCTGGAAGCTAGACGTGAGGCTTCCTTGCTTTTCCAGGCCAATTTCGAAATGATAGTCCTCCTTCCAAGAGCCTTGTGTTCTGCAGGCTCCGCGTGGATGCTGCCAGGCTGGCCTTCCCTCGGATGGGACTAGAGCTACAAGTGCCCATTGAATTTCCAGTGCCCGAATCAAAATGAATATTTCGGATACTTTTCGGTAACCCACACCGGTTTTCGATGGGGCACCCAAAATGCCGACCACCGGTACTGAAATACCAATCTCATCCTGATTTCATCCCAATCCTGGGAATTTTTCAGAGATTATTTTGTAGTTTTCAGGTAATTTGGGGTTCTTAAAAAAATCGGCAACCCAAATTTTCATTTTCTATGTACTCAAGCGGTATTCAGGGATTGATTCAGATAACCAAAATATCACCCGAAAATGCAGGTATTACCCGCGGTTATCAAATCACTCAGATGTAGATGTAATGTCACACAACGCATTGTTGGAGGGGGATGAAAAGTTATCAACCTACCTCAACACCATAAGGCCTCCCCCCCCCCGCCCCCCAGACCACAGTAAAGTCCCCCATCCCCTATGCCTTCAAATATCTCTGCCTCGATCTCATTCCCCACAGGCACCATTTCCCCCTCCAGACTCTTGCCGTCTTGCATCTAAAGGTGCATTCACAAACAGATTCCACCCCACCCCACCCCCAGTAAACCCAGGGGCACAGTCTTCTGCCATTTAAGTTGCTGGGGGGTTTGCCATTGATTTTATTGACGGAAGATTGCGACCCCGAGCCCCTTAGTGCAGACATGCATTGGTAGTTCCTGCATCAATGAGCCTTCTTGTCATTTCAGGAACCTCACCGAATTTTTACTAGAAGTTTCATGTTCAGGATGCATTTTGCCCATTTTTGTCACTTTGGGGATTTCTGCCGGTGAGATTCCATCACTTCCATCCTCCAAACTCCCCCAAAAAACAGTGACTCCAAATCTAAAAAATGTTAACACAAACAAAAGGGCAAAAATAAAAATTTAATGAAGGTAACAAAAACAAAAAAAACCAACAACCCAAAAGTCATTCCCACTTCAGTTCCAGGCCTTCTTAGCAAAAAACATAAGACAAAGAAGCTACAAGAATCCCTCTTTCAGTACAAAGAGCACTTTCTCACGTGCATTAATACGCACCTGTTGGCGCTGCGGTGAAGCCCGGGACTCCAAAGACGCGCAAGGTCAGAAATGCAGATCTTTGCCTGCCAACATGCGCATCCGGCAGAGTACCTTTCCCCTACCCTGACGGGCACGCATGTTGTTTACAGGCAAAGATCCATATTTCCACCCTTCATACGAGACAGAAGCTGCACGTCTTTTGAGTCCCAGACTTCACCGCAGAGCCAACAGGTGCGTATTCATGCATGCGAGAAAGTGGTCTATGTTTGTTTAGTGTGTGCGTGCAAGCTTTCAAGCTAGACAGAGCCCTATGGCCTGCCCCTTTTCCGACCTGATCATTCCCTGCCACTTCCAGAAGCCCTAGTTTGTTTGTTGTTGTTTTTTTAAATTATTTGTTTTTTATTTATTTATTCATTCAATTTCTACCCCACCCTTCCCACGAAGGTTCAGGGCGGTTCACAAAAATATAAAAACATATAACATACATAAACATATATAACATATAGAACCATTTAAAATACCTAAACCCCACCCACCAAGTCTCTCCCTGACCCCTTCACCCAAGCCTACCCAACCCTATCCCAGCCCACCAAACTCCTGGCCAAACAAAAAGGTCTTACATCTTTTCCGAAAGGTGAGCAGACTCAGGCTTAGGCAGACCTTCAAGGGGAGAGAGTTCCACAAGTGTGGAGCAGCCACGGAGACAGAACACCTCTCTGCATGCCCATGTTGTACAAACCTCACGGGAAGTTAGTACTTGCAAGCGAGCACCCTCGGCCAACCTCAGAGGTCACGATGGAACATAAGGGAAGAGGTGGGATCTTTCACACATCTGGGGCCTAAGCTAAGGATTTAGAGGTCAAAACCATCACCTGCTGGATTTGTGCCTGGGAAGCAGCCCAGTGCAGACTCTAGAGCACCGGTGTAATGTGCCCCCGGCGGGGACCCACAGAAGACTGGTCGCCGCATTCTCTCTGCACCAACAGTCATCATGGGCAGCCCCACGTAGAGCACATTGCCATAGTCTAAGCCTTGAGGTTACTTCCACATGAATGATGGTGGCCAAATCCAAATCTGATGGTCGCAGCCTTCTCCCCGAGTGAAGTGGCGACACATGCTCCTGGCCACCGTCGCAACCTGGCCGTGCAGGGGCAGCAGTGGATGCAAGAGAACTCCAAGGCTGCGAACCTGAGTGACCAAAGCAGAAAGGAGGCTGGACGCCATCAATAACATAACAGGGGACCCTACGCCCCCCAGATCACACGGCTGGTTATCCACAGATGCCCCTGACCCACAGGAACCACACCCCTGAGCCTCTCCACCAGACCTGCCCCTTCATGAGCCTGGACCATGGTGTCTCCTCTTCTGATTCTGCCCCCATTTTTTCTACCACTACCAGGCTCTGGGGAGAAAGGCAACGAAGGCAGCAAAGGAAGGGTGGGGGCATAGGCGACTCGTAGGGGGGGGTGAGGTGGCATGTGTCTTCCCCCCCCCCAGATTCTTAAAAACCCTATAGAACTCTATAGAAGCCTTGCCCAGCCCCCTGCCTAACCCCCACTCTTGTGCCCCCCCCCATTGACAGTTACCAGTCACCTATGGGAGGGGGCCCAGTCCTGAAGTCCCCCCTGCTTTCCTCAACACCCCTACCCCGTCACTACTCCTGACTCGCGGCTGTCCCTTCCTCTCCCTACTCCGTTCTCCTCCCTGTTGCAGCACCCAGTGGGATGGGGAGGGAGGAAACAGGGAGAGCTTCTGTGTGCATTTATTTTTGCCCTGGACCTCACAAATTCCTGTGGCCTGTGGAGGCCTCTTTTCGAAAGAATGAAAGAAAGAAAAAGACTACAAGGCAGATCCCCAACTGGTGTAAAATTAGGGATTCCCAGCTGGTGTAAATCAGCATTGTCCCACTGAAGTTCAGGGAGGGACATTTTACCCCAGCTGGTGTCAAAGCTCCATTCAAGCCCATGGGACAGGTCCCCGGCTGCAGCAAATTGGTGTCATTTCGTGGGAGTCCAATTGGCCTAATCCACAGAGGGTGTAAGTCGGCATCACCTAATTAAAGTTAATTGGGGGGGGGACAATTTACACCAGCTGGTGTAAATCATCACGCAATTGGGGTTCATGGAAATAATATTTTACACCAGCTGGTGCAAATCATCAAAGATCCATTGACACCCATGAGCCATGTCCCCAGCTGAGGTAAATCAACATCAGTTACCCCAAGCAGGATCTGCCCCCTCTGTTCTGCCTTGCTTAGCAGGGCTGGGCAGGGGGGTCTCTCTCCACTGGCAGGCTGGCGACCCGGCGGGGGCACTTTTCCATATTAAAGCGTTGCTTTGCCGCGTTTCGTCTGCTGCCAAACCCGGGGTTTATTGCTGACTCCTTTGGCAGAGCCATTCTGGAGGAACAATACGGATGTTTTATGGAGAAATAAAGCAGGGATTCAGCTGGGGTCCTTTCACCTCAGTTTTCTTTTGATTTGGGGTGATTATATACGTATATGTAATTTGGGTGGCTGTTTTAATGAAGGTGCAATCCAAATATTCCAAATGAGCCAGCTTGCCCCCAGGCGCGAGTCTCTGCTTTGTTGCAGACGCCAAACCAACTTTCTCCTCCTCACGGTAAGAAGCCGAAAGTCGGGACCCCAAACCCCCAACCCCTACGCTGGGAGGCTGGGGATCCTACCCCCACCCCCTTCTCCCCACACATCCAGAGTACATGCAATTCCTCTAGCACTGATCGAAAGCGAGGCCCGCCCTCTGTGGAAAAGCTTTGTCCAATGTACACCGCAGCTTACAGCTGGGGTGGCCAACGTTCCCCACCCGAAGACCCACGTGCCAAAATCTTCCTGTGGCCGGGACTCGCCAGACAATGCGCGCAGACGCACAAACCTCTCCTGCCTCAGAACTGGCGGTACTGCTGAAGTGAGTACCCGCAAAAAGGGGGATACTTGTCAAATTCCCGGTACCCGAATCGACTCGAATATTTCAGGTACGAATCAGTCCCGAATTTCAACCCAATTCAAGTATCCAATGTCCTGGGATGTCAACTTCCAGTCCCAGAATATCATCTTCCAGTTCCAGAATTTCGACTTCTGGTCCCGATTTTTTTGTTTTTGTTTTCTGTCCCGATTTTTTTT
>QEPC01009645.1:1293720-1319145 GCA_003113815.1 Sphenodon punctatus | reverse complement strand
GTTTTAAGGGGTTTTGGGGGGGGATGAGGTGGGTGTGGCTTGGGGGCTGGGGGTCATGAGGAGTGGGTTAGGGTGGATATGGCCAACCCCCCTCATGAGAGGAGGGGAGGTGGCCCTTGGGGAGGGTTGGCGGGACTCCCTGTGAGAGGGGGAGTCCTGGGGGGGAGGGGCAGGGAGTGGAGAGGGATACAGAGGTGAGGTTCCCAGCGCCAACCCCTGGCGGCAGCAGTGGAAGGTGCTGGGAGGGAGATGAGCTTCCTCGTGAGAGGGGGGGCTTGGGTGTGGGGAGGGGAGGGGAAAGGGTGCCTCTAGGGGAGCAGCCGACGGGAGGGGGTCAGGATGGGGTGGATGGGGGGAGGGAGGGGCCATTGGAGTTGTCATGGGTCATGGACGGTACGGTCGATGGGGGCAGAGGACTCGGGTGCCCAGGGACACTAGGGTACTTGTAGAGCTGAGGAGAATCTGCCTGCCACCAGAGGGTCCAGGGGCATGGGGTCCAGGGTCCCACGGTGGGGATCTGATGCTGTTGAATGCAAGGTCCGTAGTAAATAAGGCCCCGATAATCCGGGATTTGATTCTGGATGGGGCAGCGGACCTCGCATGCATAACGGAGACCTGGCTGGACGAGGAGGCAGGGCCAATTTTGGCTGATCTTGTTCCAGCCGGGTATGCCGTGCAGCATCAGCCTCGTGCCAGGGGCTGGGGAAGTGGCGTAGCTATGATATTTAAAGAGACGTGGTCAGCTAGGAGGTATCCAGTTCCAGATATTCCTGGGATCGAGGCCCTCCACATGATGTTTGATTTGGTGGGGAGCAATCTGGGGGGGGTGCTGTTGTACCGGGCCCCTTCCTGCCCAGCAGCATCCCTCTCCGCTCTAGCGGAGCTGGTCTTGGTGGTGACGTTGGGCTCCTCTAGGACTTTGGTCCTGGGGGACCTCAATGCCCATACCGACACGGGCCTTGTGGGGGCGGAGCGAGAATTCATGGCCGTCATGGCAACCATGAATTTGTCCCAGGTTGTCAGCTGCCCAACCCATGTAGGGGGGTATACCCTCGACCTGGTGTTCTGTTCAGGCCTTAAGGCAGGTGATCTGGTAGTAGGGGATGTAACAATTATGCCCTTGTCGTGGACGGATCATTACCTCCTTATGACCAGTCTCTTAGTACATAACATCACCCCCAGAAGGGGAAGGTACCAGTTAGGATGGTCCACCCTCGGAGGCTGATGGAACCTCAATGGTTCCAGGAGGCCCTGGGGGAGTTAACCCTGGACTCTGCCAGCCGCTCTGTGGATGAACTCATCCAGGCTTGGAACATCTTGCTGGGGGAGGCCATTGACAGGGTGGCTCTGAAACGTCCCCTGCCCGTCTCGACATCGCAGGGCCCCTTGGTTTACTGAGAGGCTGCGGTGTATGAAGCAGGAAGGCAGGCGACTAGAGCGATTCTGGTGTCGGACTCGCTCTGAATTCGACCAACTTCTCCGCAGGGACCTGCAAAGTTGCATCCAGCTGAGCTGTTCCGGGTGGTGCGGGGGCTGGTCAGTCCGACCGACCTCCGCCTGGACGGGGACTTGTCCCAGGCCCGCTGTGAGGAGTTTGCCACCTACTTTGCAGACAAGGTCACTCGGATCCACAGCAATTTTGACACTGGATTAGAGACAGTAGGAATAGAGCATGAGGTGATGGAGGCACCGTCTGGTCCATCTTTCTGGGATGAATTTCAGGAAGTGACGCCAGCCGATACTGTGGAGATCCTGGGGTCAGTGAGGGCCACTAGTTGTGAATTAGATCCTTGCCCGTCCTGGTTGGTGAAAGCCTCCAGGGAGATACTGGGGTTGGTGCTGGCAGGGATTATCAACACGTCCCTTTGGCAGGGGAGTTTGCCCCCCAGTCTCAAGGAGGCGGTGGTGCGCCCCCTGTTGAAGAAGCCATCTTTGGATGTGGACGCACTCGCCAGTTACCAACCGGTCTCTAACCATCCCTTTTTAGGGAAGGTTATTGAACCGGCAGTGGCCCTGCAGCTCCAGGCTCACCTGGACAGCATCGGTTTTCTCGACCCCTTTCAATCAGGGTTTCTGCCCGGCCTTGGTATTGAGACTGCGTTGGTGGCCTTGGTAGATGATCTCCGCTGGGAGATGGACGCAGGACGTTTGACATTACTGGTCCTGCTAGATCTCTCGGCCACGTTTGATACAGTGGACCATGGGCTGCTGTTGAGACGGTTGCGTGACGTGGGGGGTCTGGATGGGACCACCCTTGGTTGGTTCCAGTCATTCCTCTCGGGGAGGGCCCAGCGGGTTGTCTTGGGAGCAGAAACATCTAGCCCCCAGGCCCTGGACTGTGGCATTCCACAAGGTTCAATCTTGTCTCCTTTATTATATAATGTATATATGCAGCCCTTGGGGGAGATTGTGAGAGGGTTTGGTGTGCGTTGCCACCAATATGCTGATGATACCCATCTTTACCTCTCTTTTTCAGCTGACCCAGCCCCTGCCGTCTCCATGCTATCTCAGTGTTTGGAGGCCGTGGCAAGCTGGTTATGGCAGAGCAGACTGAAGCTCAATCCTGATAAGATGGAGGTGATGGTGGTGGGCCGGGCGGGGGAGGTGGTGCCCCCTCTTGTGGAGGGGGTGCGCCCCTCTGTGGCTCAGCAGGTTCGGAGTCTGAGGGTATTATTGGACGTGGGTCTCCATCTAGATCAGCAGGTGGATGTGGTGGTGAAGGCAGCTTTCCGCCACCTGTATCTGGTGCGGATGCTGTGCCCGTATATCTCCAGACCCGACCTGGCCACTTTGATCCATGCCTTCATCACCTCGAGGCTGGACTACTGTAACACGCTCTACGTGGGGCTTCCCTTGATGCTGGCCCAGAGATTGCAGCTAGTGCAGAATGCGGCGGCCCATCTCCTAACAGGGACGGGCTGACGAGAGCACATAACACCGGTGCTCCGTGCGCTGCACTGGCTGCCTGTAATGTGCCGAGCCAGGTTCAAGGTGTTGACATTGATCTATAAGGCCCTGTACGGTCTTGGACCTGGATACCTCAGGGACCGCCTCACCCTCCGTGACTCAGAACGGACTCTCCGGTCCACCGGGGGCGCCTTCTTGGAGGTCCCCCGTGTAAAGCGGGGGGCTACAATGGAGAGGGTGTTCTCGGTGGCTGGGCCCCAGCTGTGGAACTCCCTCCCAGAGAAAGCACGACTGGCCCCGAGTCTGCTGGCCTTCCGTCGGGCCTGCAAGACATGGCTGTTCTCCCAGGCCTTCGGAGGCGGGGAGCGGAGGGTGGGCTACATTTTTGTATGGGGGTATTTTAAAATTGTTTTAAATATGTGTGGATTTTTATATTGTTTATTTTATGTTGGAAGCCACCCCGAGATGCCGTAGGCATAGGGGGCAGCATATAGATGGAATTAATTAATTAATTAATTAATTAATTAAATAAATAAAGCTACCATAAACCTGTTGAAAAATTCCCAGAAAGTGACTAAAATGTTTCTGAAAGTGAAAAAAAAGTCCCGGCAAGTGACAAAAGTGAAGGAAAAGTCCTGGAAAGTGGTGAACATGATGAAAAGGTCTCGGAAAGTGACCCAAAAAATGGCGGAAGCATGGAATCGCCATAAACTGATGGAGTACCGATGGACACTCGCAAGCACGCCTGAAATTTTGGTTTTTCCCTTCAGAATGGGAACAATTGCTCTCGTCTCAGCCATAGGTGAATCCAGCTTCTTAACCTCAAGGCTAAATTACTGCTACGCGCTCTACACGGTGCTGCCTTTGACAGCTGTGCAGAAACTGCAGCTGTTGCAGAACACGGCAGCCTGGCTCCTGTTGGGGATGGGTCACTGAAGCACGATACGTCTGTTCTTCAGCGTCTTCCTTGGCTCTTCAAATAGCTTCCCAGGCACAATTCAAAGTACTGATCAAAAAGTGATCATCAGTGACTCATCATCAAACTGGAGGGAGGTACGAAGTGGAGTCCCGTAGGGCTCCCTCCGGGTCCCAGTGCTGTTTCAACATCTTTATTAATTGCTTGGATGAAAGGGTGGAGGGAGTACTGATCAAGTTTGAAAATGACACAAAACTGGGAGGAGTAGCTAACACCTTAGAAGACAAAATTGGAATTAAAAAAAAGCTGGATAGGTTAGAAATCTAGGCTAAAATCAATCAAATTAAACCCACCCAAGATAAAAGTAAAGTTCTGCCATTGGGGAAGAAAAATCAAATGCACAAGTATAAGATGGGGGGTACCTGGCTTGGCAGCAGCCCATGTTTAAAGGGTCTAGAGACGGTGGTTGATCACAAACTGAACCTGAATCAGCCATGGGACACTGCTGCAAAAAAGGCTAATGCAATTTTAGGCTGTACTAACAGAAGCATCATTTCCAAGTCAGCGGAAGTAATAATTCTACTCTTTTCAGCCAGAATAGAGTAAATTGTGTCCAGTTTAAGGTTGAAAATAAGCAGCTAAAATCCAACTTGTGAGTAATTTTGCCATCTGGGGAAACAGGATTGGTTAAATTCCCAACACCAATATGATTTCTCGATCCTTGCAATACCGCGAGATACTGTCCCGATATACTGCCTTTCCGTTTACCACGTGCCATTCATTTACCACCGGACGCATTGCTGCATTCGGGTTAATAGCAGGGGAAAGTTCTTAACGGTAAGAACTGTGCAGCAAAGGGAACAAGTTGTCTAGGGAGATTGTAGGCTGTCACTGGAAGTTTTCCAAAAGTGGTTGGGCAGCTAACTGTGAGGAATGTTGTCGCTCTAACCATCCTGCATCCAAGCAGGGAGTTGGACTGATTCCCTTCCAACTCTATGATTGTTTGGTTTACATTGTTCAACTGAACGTTGCTGCAAGAGAGTAGCGAGTTACTTCGATTTCATTCAATCAAAGTAATTCCTTCGGTTTCCCTCTGTTCGTCAGACTGTGGCCAAAGTTGTGCTCTGCCTGCTACAGCTCCTCATGAGTTCGCTCCCTATCCCACTAACTGCCGAGAGACTCCTAAACCTGGAGAGCGTCGGACTTTGCTTTGAGGAGGACGGACCTGAGAGGTGCAGCGATGTGCCGGCCCTGAAGTTAATACCGATGGACAGATCCTTTGAATGGTGCTGTGCAGGAGTGAGGCGAGAACACCGGAGCGGATCCCATGCCCTGCAGATGAGCAGGTGCGGCACCCCCGCATGCACCCCCGTTACAGGAACTGCGGCGCATGCATGAGCTGCGTGGGAAATCCCGCCGAACTCTCATGCACCTGAGTTCTGGAGCATGCCCACTGAAAGCAGATCACAGATATCGGCACGGGACGCTTATTGAAGAAATCACCAGAGTGGAGAATCCCTTGGCAATAATGCCAGAGCGTTTGGTGTGGGAGGCATGGGATTGGGGCAGAGGTGTTCAGGGATTGGTAGAATCTATTTTCAGATGTGAGAGAGCTCTGCAAGGTGTTGAGCTCTCTGGACCCAATCCAGCCAAGCAATTAAGCCAGTCACTTTGCAGACTCTATCTCTTTGTTTTGCAAATGTTTTCCTTCATCCCCTGCCTCTTATCTCCAACTGAGAGAACACATGTCCAGAGACAGGCTGGCTTTCTGTAGTGGTTACTCCTACCTCCAAGAGCAGGGGTGAGGAATCTTTCCCCTCCTGCCAGCCACTTTGAACAGGAGTTGGACAGAACTGAAATGGCTAGTACCATTTGTGAAATGGGTAGCCACATTTTCAAGTGTTTAGCAAGTGCCCAATCAGTACCCAAGTACCGGCTTGGGCACCTGATTACCCCCAAATACCAGCTATTACCATTATCAAGTTACCACTTTTACCATTTTACTAGGACCGAAACAAGAGCTCGCAAAGGCGAGTATTCTCGTCGAAATCCCAGTTCTCAGTTCATCCCAGGACGAACCAAGAACAGAGATAAACCAAAGGAAGCGGGATTGATTCACCGAGTTCTTGGCAAGAATAAAATAAATCACTATGCATGCTCAAAATGGCCACCACCTTCAACCAAAATGGCAGCAAAAGCGTTGCTGCCATTTTGGTTAAGGAAGGTGGCCATTTTGTGCATATGCAAAATGGCACAGTGGTCACTTTGGGGTTTTGGTTTGTTTGGGGGGGGGGGTTTGCTTTGTTTCTCACCGAGAACTCAGAGCTCAGTGCCTGGTAGTCAAGTTTGGAATTGGGCTGTTCATTCAAGCTCTACATTTTACCAGTCGGTAAATAATAAATCAATACAGGAACTTGGAAATAATTGAGAGGAAGTTGGGAAAATGGAACTGAAGTCCAACAATCGGGATGAAAACCAGTAAATCTGTAACTCAGGTTACCCTTCTGGCACTAAGCAGGTACCACTTACGACCCAATTTTAGTGGGTCAGTTCATGTAGCATAATTTTGGTATCCCCATTTTTGCAGGTATTCATTTCAGCTTTAAGAGGATAAGATAGGAGTTGGGAGTGGGTTAGCTTAATGGGTGAGCTCGGAAGGAGGAAGAGGAGAGTCCAGGTGATGGATCTATGTCATGGTCTCATGGATCCATCCTGCATCCTTGCGTGCTTGCCCTCATCTCTGCTTCCTTCCCTTGAGCTCAGTCTTTCAGGGTTTGAAGGTAGGGACTGGATCCATGGGCCAAATCCAGGAACTGGTAAGTGTCCAAATAAAAAAAAGGGCCACTGGCTGGATTTGACCCCGGGACTGGAGGTTTTCCACTTACGTTGTGTGAAAGTTTTACATTTACAAAAAGAAAGTACATTTGAACCCCAGCCCTGATTAAGGGTAGATTGTGGCCATCCCCAACAAGCATGCAAGTAAGAGTGGAGGGAGTGGGAGCAGAGAGGACACATTTGGGGTGCAAGGACAGACTCGCCGTAATTTTGATTGCCTGTAACAGCAGCAGCAATCGCCACCTCCACCGTTCTCCAACTACTGGGATTTCAAAATGGCTACCATACTGCCATCTTCTGTGGGAGGGCTCCCCTGATGGGCCAGAGGTGAGTTTGCATTAAGGTTGAGGATCTCTTTCCCCTTCCTATTGGATGGCCTCCATTGATCAGAGGGGTGCACAGGGAAAGAGTGAGGCCATGGAGCCTGGGGCATTAGGGGGGTTAAGACAATGTGCTACCTTGTCCTCAGGTGGATCTGGGAGGACCTGTTCTGGTCTGTGAATGACCTGGTGGGGCCTTTATGTGCCACCATTGTGTCTCCATGATTTAGAGACCTGGAGAGTCTCAGACATAACATCAAAGATGTAAAGATGTAAGGAAGGTCAGAATCAGGGCTTAGGAGGAGGGTCAGTGGCCTTATAAAGGAGCAGGAGCCAATCCAGGGCCAGTGGGGGTGTGGCCACAGCAGAGCATCTGGAGTGGGGGGAGGGGAACAAGTCTCAAGCCACAATGGTGCAACAGAGCCAGCTAATATAACAGCTCTGACAAGCCAGAGCCACTGGTTCCTGAGCAGCTGAAACGAGTACCCGCAAAAATTGAAATATTCATCAAATTTCCAACATCTAAATCAAACTGAATAATTCAGGTACTTTCCGGTACACGAACTGGTTTTGGATTGGTTACCTGAAATGCTGACATACCGACAAACAGTATACCAAAATACCAATTTCATCCCAGATTTCAGGAATTTTTCAGGTATTATTTCATTTGGGGGGGGGGGGAGCGTAATTTGGCATACTTGAAAAGTTGGCAACCGGAATTTTGGTTTTTTGAGTATTCAAATGACATTTGGGTGCCAATTCAGATACCCCAAATGGTACCCCAAAATATGTGTATTACCGTGGGTACCAAATCAAGTACCCATTTCCGCTCGAGTCCTGACCATCAGGACACAAAGACACGTTGGCCTCATCCTTCCACCACACTCCCTATAATGGAGGCTGCAGCCGGTAGGACAGGGGCACTGGCTTTGCAAGACTCCTGCGCCCCAGGAGACATTGCCTGCTGCCTTTCCGTGCTTTGTGGCAGAAGGAGCTCCAGTACAACAAAAGAAGGGTGTCAAGGAGTGTGCGGACTAGCTCTGCAAAGGGGCTTGGCCTTGGGGTCATTTTGCCCAGGCCCCAGCAGAGCTGGTTGGGTGCAGAAGGGAATATGCTTCTCTGCACTCTCCTTAAGAGAGTCTCCCCAAAGTACGATGACTCCAGGAGCTTCCACTATGGTGGCGTGCCACCTCTCCCCCCTTGGCTGCCACAACTCGGCTCCTGCAGGGCAAAGACTCCAAGAAAAACAAGTCCCCTGGCGCCCGTTCTGAGCGAAGTCAATGGCGTTATTGTGGATTCACACAGGTGTCTCTGGAATCCGTCAGACACTGGCCCCGGAGAGCACACACCCGACAAGAGCAACTCCTGGCTGAGACGAGCCTTGCTCAGCTGGGTTGGCCGGGGAGAAGCTCTTTCTTGGCTCCCCTGGTGGTGTTGCTGTAATGCACAAAGCACAGCTGGCAGGAGCGGCAATGGCATTCACAGGCTGTCTCTGAATAATGCTTGGGAACATTAACATTGACACCTTATTCCTCAAGCTTAGTCCAGATTGAAAGTTTCACGTTTATTTTTCCACCCCTTCAAAGGCCAAGATTTATAGGACAAAAAACCCATCGTGATGCCAATGATATATTTAGTCTATTTACCTGAGCTATTCAGGGTCCAGTGACTGGATCTTTTCTCCCCAATTAGCAGCCAGACATTAGCCAGGCTGCTGTTTTTGTCCCAACAGTTTTACAACTAGAGCGATAATGACCTTGGCATCACTAGGACGAACTGAAGTGAGGACCTCTGGGCCTTGTGAGCCTTCACTGTTTGGGCAAAAAGATCAGAGTCTGCACATCTCAGGCATGGAAAAGAGTCTTGGACATCTGCGTGGCCCAGTGCCACCACTAGAGGGGGACAGAGCACCACAGCCCCTGTGTGGCCCAGGGCCACCACCAGAGGGGGACAGAGCACCACAGCCCCTGTGTGGCCCAGGGCCACC
The DNA here is from genome assembly GCA_003113815.1 of Sphenodon punctatus. Lineage (NCBI taxonomy): Eukaryota > Metazoa > Chordata > Lepidosauria > Sphenodontia > Sphenodontidae > Sphenodon > Sphenodon punctatus. The sequence continues at coordinate 1,310,180 of QEPC01009645.1, read as the reverse complement.
ACTAGAGGAGGACAGAGCGCCACAGCCTCTGTATTCCCTGTCACCACCACTAGAGTGGAATAAAGTAACACTGCCTCTGTGTGGCCTAGTCCCCACTAGAGTAGGATAGAGTAACACAGTTTCTGTGTGGCCTAGAGCCACCACTAGAGGGGAACAGAGCACCACAAGCTGTGTGGGACAGAACCACCACTAGAAGGAGGAAGAGTGCCACAGCTCCTGTGTAGCCCAGCTTCACCACTAGAGGGAGACAGATTGACACAGCCTCCATGTGACCCAGTGTCACCACTAGAGGGGGATAGAGTGACATAGCTTCTGTGTGGCCTAGCACCACCACTAGAGGGGGACAGGGCATTACAACCTCTATGTGACCCCACGCCACCACTGCAGAGAGCTCATGGCTTCTATATGGGCTACACAACCACAATTACTTGTGAGTGTAAACCATAAGGACCCTTGTTACTATTGGGGTCCAGCCTCCTTTGCACACTCAGGTTCACAGCCTTGGGGGTGCTCTCGGATCCACTGCTGCACCTGGATTGTCATGTTACGGTGCTCTTTTCGCCAATTACATCTGGTGAGAGGACTGCAACCTTTCTTATCAGATTCAGACTTGGTCACCACCGTACACGCCTTTGTAACCTTGAGGCTAGACTACTGCAATGCGCTCTATGTGGGGCTGCCCTTGATGATGGTTCTCAGAAGTGCAGTTCATGCAGAATGCAGGGGCCCATCTTCTGTCGGGGTTGGGTCACCAGGAACACATTACACCAGTGCTCCAGAGTCAGTACTGGCTACTAGTAGCCTTCCAGACATAATTCAAGGTGCTGGTTTTGACCTATACAGCCTTAAACAGTTTGGGTCCCAGGTGTCTGAAAGACGGCCTCCTCCCTCGTGTCCCATTGTGACCTCTGAGGTCAGCCAGGAGTGCCCCCTTGCAGGTACCATCAGCCCAGAGGCCCATCATGTCTAAAAATACCCGGTGTTGCCATTTTAGGTGCAATCAAGAGGCCCTTTTTTCAGAGAGTCCTAGATTTTTAAGGCCAAAGGGTGCCATTAGGATCATCTCCCAAGTAGGCCAAGCCTTGGATTTGGTTTAATTTTCCTACATCAAGACCAGAACTGCAGGCCAAGCTACAGCATCTTGGATGAAATGCAATGGTGTATGGTTTTGACGCCAGTTTGTTCTTTTGTTCCAACCAAAGTCTTCACAACCCACAGGAAAGGCCAGCAGAATCTAGCTGTCATTTTGTAAGGCGCTTTGACACCATGTAGATGAGCTGAGAAGAAGAGGAGGAAATGCCTTTGAGCGCAACATAGATTTATCAGGGTTCAAGTCAGGGCTGTCCAGGTTCTTGGCCACCGCCAGCCTGGTTGCCTCACATCAATTTGCTGGTAGACCAGATTGTACAAAATTCTCCCATCTCTCATTACATGACTGCTTTAAAATACAATATCTAATTTTAAGTCTGCAGATCAGATGGAACCCAACCCTACCATGAGCCAGAACCAGCCAGTTGGACAACCCTGATTTAGGTCTAGTCCAGCAGTTCCCAAATGGTGAGTCAGGACCCCAAACAGGGTCCTTCCATCTACAGTTGGTTCCTGATTCCAACTGACATTTGGCATACTTTCCATGTATTTGCGGTTCATGGGGGGATTGTATTTAAGAATGTAGGAGCTGCCATATTGGTAGGGATGTGTGAACGCAGTTCGGAAGTTTCGACCGAACTCGACTAGTTCGGTCGACCAAACCGAATGTCTGAACCGAACTCAACCAAACTGTTCGGTCGAATCCAAACCAGTTCAGAAGGCCAAAACCAGCTTAAAACACCGGTTTTGAATGTATGAACTCGGTTTGGAAGTTCAGAATTTGGCCGAACTCAACTAGTTCGGTCGACCGAACCAAACTTCTGAACCGAACTCGATTTTTGAACCGAACCGAATTTCCGAACTCGGTTCTGTTCGCACATCCCTACATATTGGGTAAGAGTAACGGTCCATGTAGCCCAACATCCTGTCTCTGACAGTGACCAACTTCTTTACACCTCAAAATGGTGTCTCACAGGCAACAATCTTAGGAGCCACTGATCTTGTCAATTTTAGCTTCTTTCAGGGGGTTGTTCTTGATTATCCTTGAGGTCTTTTCCCATGGTTTGATTCTATAACCAGACAGATGATAAAGAGAAGAGATTTTCCGACCGACTAGCTCTGGGTTTCTTAATTTTGATATTTAAATTGGCGATAATAATCATGAGCTGCCAGCATAAATGAGAGCACCACTAATGAAAGGTATGCTCGCTGAGCTACTGTAATCTCCCCCAAAATAACGGCATGATTAAAAACTGAGTTGCGGGTATTTTGACACCTCCACATATAATTAGCAGATTATCATTAATAAATCCACAAGCTGCAATCCCAAGTGCCCCCACTGTCTTTGCGCTCCTTCGGAGTGCTTTGTGGAGAGGAGAAAGAGCAACATCACCAAGCAATCGGGAATGGGGACAAGGAGAAGGCGCGATTAAAATAGCTTTCCTTTGATAACGCTTGCAAATGAGCGGCTTGGCACTGGGGTTCCATGCGGCATTCCCTGCAATAGACACGCTTTGGGAGGCACTCAAGTGGCCTCAACGTGGCTATAATGACACCGTATAAAAAACAGGCTGCAATTTAGGAGTAATCCAACATAAGCAACAGAGTTCAAAGGCCCAGCTCCTCTTGAGTTTATCTTCTTTTTTTCCCCTTTTAACTGACTTGAAAATGTCCAAGAAAGACACACACAAAAAGTTGTGGTTTTTAAAAAAATAATAATAATTAAAAAAAAGATTAGCAGCCTCCAGGCTCAGCTCTGCCAGAAAGCATCTGAAGTGATCCCGCATGACCTTTCTTTGTGATTTCCCCCACCCCGATCAGCCTCCTAATGGAGGCTTGAACTGAGTCAGAGTTGAGGCAGATAAATGACTGGAGATACCAATGTTTTCTCAGCGTACAAGTCCTCGCACGCTCCAGTTTCTCTTCCCCTGCGAAGAATGAGGGGGAAATTTCAAGTAATTAGCTAATGAACATCTGTTTTTCTTTATTTGCGCTTCCTTAGATCTGGGACTCGTATTTACTAAAAAAAAAATTATTTCCCATTAAAAACAATTAAACAAGCCTTTTCTTTTCAAAGGCAGGTTTGGGTTGTTGTTGGGGTTTTTTCAGCAGCGAGGATCCCCCGAGCACTCCCGTTCTTTTGCCACCATGATTACCTGGCTTTGCATGCCACGTCCTGTGTGGTTACCTTAACTTTTCATGTGGTTTGACATGTCTTTAATTTAGACAATCAGGCCACATCGAATTCGAAACACAAACACTCTTTGGAGATATTGAGCCTCTTCAAGAATTCTACAGATGTCAACACGGCGGGATGTGATGTCAAACGGTTAATTATACCTCTAAACCGGGTCGATGGTAATTACATGCTGAACACGAATATTATTTGATGTAAATATAGGCTGATTGTACTTTGGGTTGACTGTCTGTTCAAAAGAGATGATATGGAGCCAAACTCAACTGGATTGAACCCGAGTAGAGTTGAAACAGGTACGTAATTTGGTACCTTCAGGTAATACCCGCAATTTTGGATACACTTTTGAGTATCCAAATTGATTCCTGAATACTGTTCAAATTCTCAAAAACCTGAAATTTCACCGACCGATTTTTTTGTGTACCCCAAATTACCCGAAAACCCAAAATAATACCTGGGGGGGGGGAAATCCATATGAAAACAGGATGAAAATCATTATTTCCATATACCAGTTTTGGGGGGGTATTTCAGTATGCCCATTGTCTGGATTTCAGGTACCCAATTGAAAACCAGATTGGGTACCAAAAAGTACCCAAAATATTTGGTTCAATTTGTGAACCGGAATTTCAGTGGGCATACCCTATTTTTGCAGTTACTCATTTCAGCTCTAAACCAAGGCTGAATCAAGAATTGGTTTTGATTCTCACGAGAATCTCGCAAGAACTGAGGCCCGTCAGCCAGATCTCAAGAAGATCTCACTAACGGTTCGACATTTTGTGAGATTCTTAAAAAAAAATAAGATGGCACGTGCGCAGAACCAACTTCCCTTTTCCAAAATAGTTCTACCACAGTCCGTGCCATCTTGGAAAAGGGCTGTGCAGCATGCGCAGACAGAGCAATTTAAAAATTTGTTTGCAGATTCTCGTGAGAACAATGTTGAGAATTGCCAATTCTCGACTTGTTCTCAGTCTCAAAAATCTCATTGAGAGGTCCATTCTTGATTAAATTTGCGAGAGTGAGTTTCAGCCCTCCTCTAAACCTGAGGCATTGCATTGGACCACGATGCACAAACTGCTTACTCAGGAGTAGTCTGATTGAAGCTGTCAGTGAGGTTACTTCTGAGTAAGTAGTTTCTGGATCACGGCTTTTGACTCCAGTTGGACTGTTCAGGTTTAAGTCAGTCCACAATTTAGTTCTTAGCTCGATACTGAATTTATCGAAGTTAGTGTTTGATTATATATGTGACTATTTGAAGCTAAAATTTACAAGCAAGATTTTCAAAAGCATCTACAATGTTGAGTGACAGTGGATGTGGATATGCAACAGGAGATAACCATATTTTCAGAAAGTACTGAGTACCGACCCTCTGGAAATCAGGCTTTTACATGGTGTTTCAAAGTTAGGCACTCAAAATCACTAACCTCTTCTAAAAATAATAGAGCATGTTTTCTGCTCTATGTGTATTCTCTTACATTTGTCCTTAGTAGATTTCATTTTTGTTGTTTACAGCCCAATTTTCCAACTTGCTAAGATCATTCTGAATTTTTTCCTATCCTCAGAAGTGTGCAGCCCATCCCAATTTTGTGTCCTCTGAGAAGTCCAAAAGTTTACTCTCTGTTCCTTCATCCAAGGCATCAATAAACATGTTGAACATCAGTGGACTCAGATCTGGCCCTTGAGACTGCCTCAGGGTGTTTTCTTTTCATTTATTTCATTTCTACCCCACCCCTCTCGCCCGATGATGACTTGGGGTGGCTCACATACAGTGTCATAGAACACAATATCAAAAATATCATAAAACATAATAAAGCAACATTAAAAACATCATAATCAGGGACCCTAGTTGACTGCGTTGCTGCAATTTGCAGTGATTTTTGCAGAATCAGCCCGTCCTCGTAGTTCCAGGCTGAAATTGCAGTGACACTGTAGTGGGAGATGTCTACAGGATCTTTCAGTCCTGGCTCAGGCATAAACGTGTCGCCTGACCCGGAACGAAAACTGCTGCTGCAGCCGCCGTCTGTCAGGGAGGTGTGACCACGCCCCCTGAGGGTGAACAGGCCCCTGGGGGATGAATTGTGGGGGTCTTAGGTCCCTTTGTTTTGGTGACGGAGGTCTGGGGCTTTAACATGAGGTGGGAGTTCTGGGGGACTGAAATTCCAGAGGATTTGAGTGGTGTTTGATTAACAAAGTTGTGATTCTGTGTCAAACCTGTTGAAAAAGCATGCTGGTAAGCAAATTTGCATGTATAAATTGTTGCATAATTATGCAAATAAAGTTGATCGTGCAAATGTTAATACTCGCGGTGAATTTGCAGAATTTGGCTTCACTGGTTGCAGAATTTAAGATTTTTTGGTGCAGTGAACTCGGGTCCCTAATATAAAACCAGAGCTGCGCATGAAACAAACACCCACCCCTAACCCTCTATCCCATCCCCCCCAACTCTCCTCCCCAAACACAAAATTGGTGGGTGGTACCCACAAGAGGACAATCCCAGCCGACGGCAAGTATTGTGATGGAGCATGATAGGAGAGGGGGTCTTTCCGCTGTGTGGGGCCCAAGCCTTTCAATGAACCCTTGGTTTTGAGACGTGACGGTGACATGGTTTAATCTGCTTTTGCACAGATTAAACCAGGTGCCACAGACCACCATGGCTGTCTGTCAGGGGAAGCGGGGAAGGCCGCTCCGTGTACCGTGGTAGCATGGAGGTGTGACTGCACATCCATGCATCTCCCCGCTCCCTCTCTGGCCCGGCTGCCGTAATGTTTGTTCAGCAGCCAGGCTGGGCCAAGTCCTGGCCGAAGTGACAGCTCCCGCCACCGCCGGAGCCGTCCGTGGCCATGGCGGAACCTATCCTGTGTGAAAGCACCCTCAGTCTGACATTAATCCTCCATTCATCATTACTTTTTGCTTCTGATCATTGAACCCGTTATGAAGCCACCTTACGTTAGTTTAATCTAGGTCACATTCCTCCAATTCTCTTCTGATGATGTCATATAGAACTGTGTCAACTGTCTTACTGAAATCCATGTAAATTATATCCATTACATTCCCCTTGTCCGCCAACCCGCCGAGAGATGGATGCAGGACGTTCAACTATTCTCATCCTGCTAGATCTCTCGGCCGCTTTTGACACCGTGGACCATGGGCTGCTGTTGAGGCGGCTGCGTGACCTGGGGGGTTTGGACGGGACGTTCTTGAATGGTTCCGTTCATTCCTCTCGGGGAGACGCCAGCGGGTGGTGCTGGGGGCTGAGACATCTTGCCCCCGCGCTTTATCCTGCAGCGTTCTGCAGGGTTCCATTCTGTCTCCATTGTTGTTTAATGTATATATGCAGCCCTTGGGGGAGGTCGTGAGGGGGTTCGGGGTGCGATGTCACCAATATGCTGATGATACTCAGCTGTATCTCTCTTTTTCAACGGACCCAGACCCTGCTGTCTCGGTGCTATCCCAGTGTTTGGAGGCCATGGCAGAATGGATGTGGCAGAACAGACTGAAGCTCAACCCCGATAAGACGGAGGTGATGTTGGTGGGGAAAGCAAAGAAGGTGTCGGGCCCCCTAATCGCGGGGGTTCGCCGTCCTATAGCTCAGCAGGTTCGGAGTCTGGGGGTGATATTGGACGCAGATCTCCCCTGGATTGACAGGTGGAGGTAGTGGCGAAGGCCGCTTTCCGCCAGTTGTATCTAGTGCGGAGGCTGCGTCCGTACGTCTCCGGCCCAGACCTGGCCTCCCTAATCCATGCCTTCGTCACCTCAAGGCCGGACTACTGCAACACGCTCTATGCAGGGCTTCCCTTGTTCCTGGTGTGGAGGCTGCAGCTAGTGCAGAATGCAGCAGCCCGGTTCCTGTCAGGGACAGGCCGTCGGGAGCACATTACACCGGTGCTCCGGACTCTGCACTGGTTGCCAATAACGTGCCGAGCCAGGTTCAAGGTTTTGGTATTGACCTTTAAGGCCCTTCACGGTCTGGGCCCCTCGTACCTCAGGAACCGCCTCGCCCTCCTCCGCGCCCCCGAGCGGCTCCTGCGGTCTGCCAAGGGTGCCTTCTTGGAGGTCCCCCGTGTTAAGCAGGGGGCCACAATGGAGAGGGCATTCTCGGTGGCCGGGCCGCGCCTTTGGAACTCCCTTCCAGCGGAAGCTCGCCTGGCCCCAAGCCTATTGACATTCCAGCGAATTTGTAAAACCTGGCTGTTTTCCCAGGCCTGGAGGGAGGGGGAGTTAGGGGTTTTTATCCCCCTCCACCCTTATTTATTTAATAAATAAGTGAATGAACAAATAAATCCTGTTAAAGGCCGTTTTTAAACGGGACACACCCACGGAGGTCCACCCTTCCCCCACCCGAGCGCCCATCTGAAGGGGGCGTGGATAGGTGCACACTCCCGTGATCCACGTGCCACCCATTCCTGCCCATACACGGATTATCAGGGGGAAATCCAGGATGCTCTGTGCAAGGGCAGGTGTGGGCGGTGTGTGGGTAGAGGCGCACATACATCCTGACCCGTGTAAATCCCACCCCCCACTCATTAGACGACATGGACCTGTCCCCCCCCCCCCCAGTCATGCCCATCTAAAAACAGCCAAAGTTTGCCCTTCTCCAGTCTCCTGGGACCTCACTTGTCTTCCATGATTTCAGATAGTTCCTTCAGCACCCAAGGATTCATTGAAAGGCCAGGGCCCCACACCGCGGAAAGACCACCTCTCCTATCATGCTCCATCACAATACTTGCCGTCGGCTAGGATTGCCTTCTTCTGGGTACCACCCATCAATTTTGCTCATACAAAAAGGGTTCACACAGAGGGGCATTCGCGGTTGCTGCTGCACTGATGTGGGACTTCCTCCACTTGGAGGTCTGCCAAAGTCCCAAGCCTCAGCATTTTCCGGAGGTGACGTAGGACCTTTGTTTTTGGCAAAGTGTTTGGCAGGCGGGGACAGGGGTCGGGTGAGGGCTATTTAGGATTGGGGGTGGGGGGTTTTAAATGGGATTTTTACCTGTTTTTATATTGTAAGCCACACTGGGCCTTAGGGGAAGGGCAAGAGATCCAATTTAAATAAATAAACAGAAATAAAATTTCATCAGGTTCTGCATACATTCAGATTTGTCAAAATATTCTTTGAGGCACGCATTACTTGTGTTGAACTGCGTCTCTTCTTTCCACTATGCTTGTGATGCTTTTCCAAAAGAGGCCGGACTACCACCTGCCGAGGATGTAGTAGCTGTCGTCATCCTGCATCGGAGGAGGGTGCTGGAGACTAGATGACCTTCAGGGTCTCTTCCAAGGCCATGATTCTATGAGACACCACCAGCCTGGTTGCACTTGACCTTGTTCATGAAGACCAGGGTAAAGTCAGCCTCCAGCAGCTCCGCCTTCCTCATCTTTGAGAAGAGGTCCCAGGGTCAGGGACCTCAGGGGCAGAGTGGGACCTTGCACAAGCAGCTACATGTGGCGCAGAGCCCTTCCCAGAAGTCCCGGCCAGAGCCATAGGGATACCACAGCGCGGCAGGACTCGGGAGTAGAGGGGGTGGAAGACTGCTGAGGTAGAGCCCCACTCCCCGCACACAGAGATCACCTGGTGCGACACAACAACCCTATGGCTCCTGTCGGACCTTCTGGGAGGAGGGAGGGGGCACTTCGGAGAGGGAGGAGCAAGGAGACAGGGATGTGGCACCACTGGAAACGGGGCCTGAGCAGTAATATTAATAGTAATAATAATAATAATAATAATAATAATAATAAATACTTGATTATGTATTATTATTGTTATTATTATGTATTTATATAGTGCCAGTCGCCAGACTCCAAGTAAAGCGGGCTATCACGTCTGATGGCCCACTGTACTTACCGTGGCCCAGATTGGTGGGGGGAGCTAGGCGCCGTCATTTGCCACCATGTCCGCCCGTCACCTGGGATGGGGGGCGGGGCTGCTCCACACTGCGCAGGGGCGGGGCTTGGCAGAGGAACTAGGGGAAGCCTGGAAGGACGGTGTGTGGCCTTTAGGAGGGATTTGAAGGTTGGGAGGGAGCAGAGCGGATGTTTTCATAGCGGGCATGCCAGGCATGGGAAGCTCTGGGAGAAGGAGCCAATACACTTTAGGGAGCGAGAGATTCGGTGGCAGGTGAGGGTGGTGGCATGGGGGAAGAACAGCTCCCAGGCGGGATTGTAGTGGGAAACAAGTGTCAAAGGATAGCGGGGAGCAAGACCCTGAAAAGCCTTGAAGGTGAGGACAAGGAGCTTGTGTGTGGGATATGAGGGGTGGGGAGGAGAGAAGGGGATGACCATGGTCAAAGCATCAAGTGTATGATTTTGGCGGCAAAGTGTTCAATAGGAACAAGGGTCACAGCGAGAGCAGGGAATGCCAGTGAGAAAGAGGTCGCAGCAGTCAAGGCCTGGAGTCAAGTTTTGGCAGTGGGAGCAGTATGGAAGGGCCAGATTTGAGCAGCGTTAGGCAGGGAGAAGCAAGAGGCTGTAGCAATGGACTGAGTTGGCGGTGCAAAGGAGAGGGAAGAGTCCAAGAGGAGCCCCAGGCCATGTGGCTGAGGGACATACTGGATGGTGACCTCATCAATGAGGGAAGAGGAAGGTTTGGGGAGAAATGGCGAGTTCCCTCTTAGAACCGGACGGTAAGCCATCCAAGCAGAGAGAGACAGTCAGTGATGTGAGACTGGATGGAACGGGAGAGAGCAGGAGTGGAGATTTCGAGTGTTTTCGGCATACAGGTGATATTGGAACTGGAAGTAGGGAGTTTGCCCAGAGACGGAGAAGAGGGTCCAGCCCAGAGCCTTGGGGAACTCCGACTGAGAAGGGAAGGGACGCGGAGGAGGTACCAGCAAGGCAGACATTGAATGACCGCCAAAGCAATGGCATAGGATCAAAACAGACATATAGGCAGCACAGTGGCTCCCCAGCCCAGAGCAGGAAACTACGGCCTACACAGCCTGGGCCGAGCTGGGACCCAGAACTAACCTGGCCGCAGTGGGAGAGCCATCCCATTGCCTGCACGGCCTGGGTAGGGTGGGGAGCACAACAATTGTGCAGGCGGCCGGCCATGCCCACACCATGTTCCCAGTGCCTCCCCCCACCCCGCCATCATGGACAGCCATGGCGGCCAATGACTGTCTGTCAGGGCAGGCGGCATTACAGACATACTAGCCCACATAGGCTCGCGTGAGCAGCCCTTAGTCCGGGCTGTGACCTCGGAGCTTTTCTAAGGACACAGCCCAGGCTAACCATCTACCTGTCCCAGGGCAGAATCAGACTGACACCTGGCAGTGCCACAACAGACATGCCAATAGTTTCTGGGCCACAGCAAGCCTAAATGGGCCATCAGCAGGTCTGTTTTTACCCATAGTAAGCCTGCGGTGGACTCATGTCCCAATTATGGATTCCCCTGAGGGCCAAGGTGGGGGCAGGGCTTACCCATGAAAGCCTCCCCAGCTCCCAGTGCCCCTTCCCCTCCAAAGCAGCAGCAGCAACCCCTCCAGAAAGGAAGTTTTCAGAGTGGGTGGGGATGCACCTCTGCCCACTCTGAAAATCCCTTTCATGGCAGGGCCCTTTGCAAGCAGCCTGAGTGCCACTAGGAAATGTTCAGAGTGGTTGAGGGTGGGGTGCTGGTCCTGCTCCTTCTCCCTCTGGGAATTCCTTAGCGGTTCTCCGGTCACTTGCAAAGGGCCCCCTCGGAGTCTGGGGCCCGGGCACCACTAAGCCCCTGCACGCCATAGCAGCTACGCCCCTGCACCAAAGGGCTAGCGAGAATATCTAGCAGCAGTGGCAACCCACTATGCACGCTCAGGAAAGAACCGTGCTCCTGGACATTCCAAGCTGGCAGGAAAGGCAGCGCCTCCAGATGGAAGGATGTTCCTTCCTTGGGGTTTACACACCTCTAGGGAAACAGCCTCCAGGTACGCTTGAAAGAGCCACAGCCGAGGGAAGGTCCCCCTGGATGCAGAGAGAGACAGGGATATTCGAGGATGCCAGCGATGAAGACAAAGGTAAAAAAAATAAATAAAAAAATCAAAGACTGGCAGTTCATTTTTTTGATCCTATTGAACAACCACATTCATGGAGACGCCGGTCCAGGTTACCCTCATTGGGTGCCCGGCGCTGGCTCTAATCAGAGGAATCACTTTGGGCTGAAATTTGTAGAGGACGTTGGATCCCCCTGAAATGACAAAATCATAGAATCGAAGGGACCTTGAGGGTCATCTAGTCCACCCCCTGCTTGGATGCATTCTGGCTACAGCTACAACATCCCCGGCAGATGGCTGCTGTCCAGCCACTTTTGGAAAACCTCCAGCGATGGAGAGACCACGGCCTCCTTAGGCAACTTGTTCCATATTCGCACGGCTCTGACTGTTAGGAAGTTTTTCCTGATCTCTAACCGAAATCTCCACTTCCTGTCATTTGAGCCTGTTATTTCTAATCCTCCCCTCTGTTGCAATGCAGAAGAGTTCATTGCCATCTGCTTGGAGACTGTCATTTAGATATTTGAAGCCCACTATCATGTCTCTCCTTAGTCTTCTCTTTGCTAGGCTACATAAACTCCACCTCCCCATAAGCTCCAGGAGGATTCCCATCCAGGGGTGGTGGCAATGCAACGTCCCCCACGCCTGACACTGAATGGCTCCCCCTGGGCTGGCTGGAGTGGGAAGGGGACAGTGGGCATTTTTACACACACATTAAAGTTCCGGATTTTTCAATCTTCTGGGTTTACAAGTCCACAAGTAAGTTCCTGGATGCATTCTTCACACACACACTGCCCTGAGGCAGTTCCTGGATGCATTCTTCACGCAAACACTGCCCTGAGACAGCCTAAAGTAGCCGCAACTGTAGACGTGAGGGGCTGCCATGGAAACCAAGTGACCACAGCTGCCTGGAGCAAAGCAGTTTACCAGGAGAACCTTTTACACACAAAAGTTCTGGGAGAAGTTCTACGCAGAAGTTCAAAGAGCCGGATGTTTACGATCTGGGTGAGTGATTTAGACACACAGAAAGTTCAGGATGTAACAGCAAACATGCAGGAGAAATGTGTGTTTAAACACACTCAGTGCCCCCGCCCTCTCTCCCCTGTCCCCAGGAAGCTTCCTAGCGAGGGTAGAGCAAAATTTAGTGGGAGATGTGGCTATTGCTTTCCCTGACCCCCACACTCATAAGTTTGTGCTGCATGTTTCTCCCGTGTCCCCATGAGAAGGAGAGAGTAACAGCTCCCTATTTCTTTTGGCCATGATTCACACCCCACTGACTCTGGAGCAGTCTCCCATTGAATCCTTCGGGGCAACTCCAGAGTCAATGGGTCGTAGAGTGTAGCTTTTCCCTGCACCATTCATGGTTCTGAAAACCTCACTCCTATCAGTCCCCACCTGCCAGCTCCTGGTAGATCTCCTTCCTATTAGGGATGGGAAAACTGGAATTGGATTAATCTGATTCACCTGATTTTCATCGGAATCGGATTCATACGATCTACCCGATTTTCATTGGCTTGGATTAATTCAGGGTTGCACTCTCACTCATTCTCCCCCCTCTCTGCTATTGCAATTTGCGAGGCTCTTGTTGGGCCCATCCATCATTGTAGGATTGTGTTTAGAATGATGAATGAATGGCTCATTGAATTGAATAGGTTCAGTTTTCCATTGACTTCGATGGGAAAATTTCCCATTGAAGTCAATGGAGGGGGGGGGGGAGTACGATCCAATTCTGATAGGATTTAAAACCAGTTAAATTGAATCAGATTCTGATTTTGATCTGATTCCGATTTTCAATCTGATTTCCCATCCCTACTTCCTAGAAACCTATAGTAGTACTACATCTCAGCTAGGATTTCAACCAATGCAAATATTGTGGTTAAAAAGAAAAACTACATCCCCTACCTAAGCAAATTAGTTCTCTCTGTTCCAAGATGGTGCCTAGGGCCTGATCCAGAATCCTATTGAGAACACTGGCAAGACTCAGTGGAGGTTGGATCAGAACCCAAATCTGCCTGGTCCCCACATCCAGAATCTCATTTCCTTGGAGTGTGGCAGAACAAAATGGACTCAGATACACAAAGGTAGGGATGTGCGAACAGAACCGAGTTCGGAAATTTGTTCGGTTCAAAAATCGAGTTCGGTTCAGAAGTTCGGTTCAGTCGACCGAACTAGTTGAGTTCGGTCAAATTCCAAACTTCCGAACCGAGTTCGTACATTCAAAACCGGTGTTTTAAGCTGGTTTTAGCCTTCCGAACAGTTCGGTCGAATTCGAGTTTGGTTCGGAAGTTCAGTTCAGTCAACCGAACTAGTCGAGTTCGATCCGAACTCCGAACTTCCGAACCGCGTTCGCACATCCCTACACAGAGGGCATTTCCCCACCAGATTTTTGGCAGACTCCTCCCACCTGCATAGCTTTGCCTCTAGGCTGGTGGCTGCTTGAAAGTAAGAGGGCACAGCTAAGGGATTGGCTGTCCATTATTAATGTCTTCTCCTCCTCTCCTTCACCTCCTCCCACCACCGCCCTCCAGCCATGAACAGCCAGCAGCCTATTAGGTACAACTGTAATTTCCTAGTCTAGGAAATTGCAGTCACCCCCACAGGCACGTAGCTAATCAAAGACCCCTCCTCAACTCCTCTGGACTCTGAGGCTCATGGTGATGGTAACTGAAAGCAAAATTCCAGCTCAGATTCAGTTTTCGGTGGATCCAGCTGTTCCGGTTGTCCTGGCAAAACGTGGACTGGAATAATCAGATCAATTCCCCCCCCCCCCCTACGGAGCGTGCACAAAATGTCGGCACCTTGTACTGTGCCACCATTTTGTCCCAGACAGGTCAACGCCAGTTTGGCCATGTGGCAGCTGTTTGTGGTTGGAGGACTGCAGCTGGTGGAGGTTAGGTTTTGGATACATTACTTTGTGTTCAAAATGGATGGGGTTTTTTTAACAGGAGTTATGGAGCAAGTGGGTCAGGGCAGAAGGAAGAAGGGTGAGAGTGTGGGATATAGGTTGGGGTGGGTGTTGAGGGGGAGGGAATACCTGCGTATTTGTAGTGTGGTTTGGTGATTTGTTCACTGATTTGTATTACTCGGGTTAACGAGAAATGACAAGCAGAGGTAGGGTTGCGACTGGAATTTCTAAGGGATTTTAATTTATTTTTATGGGATTATTTTTAAGGGTCTTACTTTGTAATTGTCTTGGTTTTTAAAAAAATAGATTGTGCACTACCTTGTGTCTTTTGGGGAAAGGGTGGTATAGAAATGTAAATAAATGAATAAATCAAAATTTTGCGCACACGCAGTGCAGAAGACAAAATGGTGGCACCCTGCAACCGGAACTGCAGAAGGAATTCCACTGTGCATTAAACCTGCAGCAGAATTTGGACTGACATTCCGCAACTGCAGATCTTTTACGCAAAGACAGATAAAGCAGTTTTGCTTTAGCCCTACATTATGGCACTGGGCCAGGGCAAGAACATGCGTTTCTAACCCAACTGAGTTTTCTCAGCGCAAAATCCACATGCAGGCACGACACAAGGCCTCCATGACTTTCCCGAGGCAAGATGGCTGCTTGGCGGCGAAGCCAGGGAGCGACGCCAGAATTCCTGAGCACTTCTAACTTAGTTCTCCAAGGATTAAAGATTTGTGTCGTTTACTTACAGACCCTCTTAAGAGCAGCGGGGAGTAAACAAGAGGGGAAAGTTAAACAAAGGAAATACATTTCAGCTTGTCCTGTTTTCAAGTTTATGCAAACAATTCGTTTCCAAATCTGTCGCTGAACTCCTGGCAAACGCTGGAAGTCAGGGTCAGTGACATTGCTTAGATTTTTTCAGATGGGCCAAATTCTTCTCTCGTTTCCTCGAATGTAACACAAAGCCAGTAGAGTTACCCCACCATGTCTGATCCTCGCAGACTCCAGGCCTTTGCCGCTCTGAGTCTGCACCAAATGGATTTTCTGCTTGCAGGGGAGTAAGTCTGGGCTAAAACCTATGGAAGATCACATAAACTACGCTTCCATATCTCTAGAATGGGAGGGGGTTGGGATTTGTGGGGGATGCATCCTCTGTATCGACGGGTTGCCACCTATGCAAACTTTTAAGGAACACTTATAAAAAATACATAGTGCAGGGCCTGCATTAGCGTGACGCCTTAAGCGACCCTATCTGTATCCCCCGCTAACTCCTCTTGATTGACAAGGAACAGAAAACCCATGCAGAACCGGTAGGGGGGGCCCCACAGGGAAGGGGGGCCCCACAGGAAAACGAGTCCTGGTAGTCTCAGATCAAGGTCCTTGAGGGTCCAGGACAGGCTAGTTCTGCAGGGTCTTTTCCTGCCCCATGACTCTCAGCCTCTGGGTTGGCTGCATCCTGCAATGCTCTGCCCCCGGAATCCCTCCTACCAGAGAGGGAGAGGGTACAAAAGGGAATTCCAAAGGCGCAGCCCGGCCACCAGGAACGCCCTCTCCATTGTGGCCCCCTGTTTAACACGGGGGACCTCCAAGAAGGCACCCCCAGTGGACCAAAGGAGCCGCTCTTGGGTGCAGAGGGCGAAGCGGTCCCTGAGGTACGAGGGGCCCAGACCGTGAAGGGCCTTATAGATCAACACTAAAACCTTGAACCTGGCTTGGCTCGCTATCGGCAGGGCCCCGAGGGAAACGCAAGTCTGCGATTCGCAGATTTCCTGCAGAATTCCCCTCCCCCCGCGGAATCTCCTGCCCCGCTTACCCCAGCGCAGAATTTGTAGCCTGCGCTGCGGAGACGCGGGGCAGGAGATTCCACAGCGGGAGGGGAATTACCAAACTCTCAGGGCTTCTCCTCCCCAGCCTGCAGGGCTTGCCTCCCCCAGTTAAAAAAATTAATTTACTTAGCCGGCAGCAGCTGCTCCAGCGGCTCGTCCCCAGCCAGCTCCTGGCCCCTCCCAACAGGGCCTCCCAGAGCAGGGCAGCCAGATGACATCATCCAGCTGCGTCGCCCTGAGAAGCCCCATTGGGAGGGACCAGGAAGAGGCCAGGAGCTGGGTGGGAAAGAGCGTGCTGGAGCAGCTGCTGCTGCCGCCACTGCCGTTCCTGGGTCACTGCCGCCGCCTGCTGCAGCCATAAGGCAAATGGGGGGGGAGGGCTCCTGGGCTGGGGTTTCCCGCTGTGCCCTCTGCATTGCCATGTGTTTGTGTTGTGTGTGTGGGGGGGGGGTTGCCTGCTGTGCTCTCTGCCATGTGTTTGTGTTGTG
>QEPC01009645.1:1269605-1292563 GCA_003113815.1 Sphenodon punctatus | reverse complement strand
GGCCACTACCTCCCTTGCTCTCCCCACCAACATCACCTCCGTCTTATCGGGGTTGAGCTTCAGTCTGCTCTGCTGCATCCATTCCGCCACAGCCTCCAAACATTGGGATAGCAACGAGACAGCAGGGTCTGGGTCAGTTGAAAACGAGAGGTACAGCTGAGTATCATCAGCATATTGGTGACACTGCACCCCAAACCCTCTCACGACCTCCCCCAAGGACTGCATGTATACATTAAATAATAATGGAGACAGAATAGAACCTTGCGGAACGCCGCATGATAAGGCGCGGGGGCAAGATGTCTCATTCCCCAACACCACCCTCTGGCTTCTCCCCGAGAGGAATGAACGAAACCATTCAAAAACAGTCCCGTCCAGACCCCCCAGATCACGCAGCCATCTCAATAGCAGCCCATGGTCCACGGTATCGAAAGCAGCTGAGAGATCTAGCAGGATTAGAGAGATCTAGCAGTGCTGCACGGCGTACCCAGCCGGAACGAGCTCAGCCAAAGTTGGACCAGCCAGCTCCTCCAGCCAGGTCTCCATGATGCATGCGAGGTCCACGGCCCCATCCGAGATTAAATCCCTGATAATTGGGGCCTTGTTCACAAGGGATGCCTTTGAATGATCCCACGACTAATCTATGCACCAGGTTTGTGGTACGAGAAATCAAAACGCCGATTTCCTGGCCAGAGTCCCAGAAAGCACTGATGACCATAGAGATGTTCCTGGGTAGAGAGGATGTTTGTTCTGTCTACTAAGCTCTATGCTCAGTTCAGATCTACAGTTTACATGAAGATTAATCCAGGTTTATTTAAACCCAGATTAAATAAACCCTTGAAAACGAGGATGAAATAAACCCGGGTTCAACCTTACCCCAGATATTTTAAACTAGGATTAGGTTTTTGCACAGACATTTAAACCCAGGTTGAGAGACATTATTTTGGATTTAGCGTCCATGTAAACATTAGGGATGGGTGAACAGAATGCGGTTCGGATGTTCGGTCGTTCGGTTCGAAACCCGAGTTCGGGTTCGATGGTTCGGTTCAGCCGAGTTTGGGTTGGCCGAACTTGGCTGAACAGTCAAAAACAGCACTATCGAAACCGAAACTTGGCCGAAACCAAAACCAAAACTTAACTTTTTTTCCCTTGGAAAGACATTTTTCCTGCCGCCGAACTCAGCTGAACACAACCGAACTGTTCGGTCATTTGAGAGTTCGGTTCGGACGTCCGAACAGACCAAGTTCAGTCCAAACTCCGAACATCCGAACCGCGTTCTCCCATCCCTAGTAAACATTGTCATGTCCTTCCAGATCCCTCTTCTCCTTTGTAAACTCAGTACGTGCCCCTGCAACTTCTCAGCTTCATGGTCTCCTGGATGTATCCTTGTCTCTCCCTATCTGCCCCTGTCCCTTATCCATTCTAGACCGTATAAGCCCGTCAGGACAGGAACCGGTATCTATTCATGACTTCTCAGCACAAGGCACATTGCTTGCGCTGTCTAAGTAATAAATAAAATAAAATAAAAAATAATTGTGGTGAGAAAGGAGCAAGCGGATGTTTCAACGGGACTCAATTCTTGTCCCATTTAAAGCCAAGGGGGATTTTTTTCAACTGACCTTGGTGGGAGTTGAAAAGTTGCTTCAGGCTCTTGCCCATAAAAACAGTGTCAGGGCCACAATGGGTCAGACCAATGGTCTGTTGAGCCCAGCATCCTGTCTCCAACAGTGGCCAATCTCGGTCTCTTGGGAGAAGCACCCAACAAGTCAAAATGGAATTATCCATTCCCTGTTGTTCACTCCCAGCTCCAGAGAATCAGAGCTTATGTCCCCTACACCTACTTGGCTAATAGCCATTAATGGACGTATCATCCAAGAGCTTATCCAAAACTTTTTTAAACTCAGCTCTACTACTGGTCTTGAGTTTGACCACATCCTCTGGCAACAGTTTCCACAAGTTCCAACCACAGAAGCATTTTATTGCTCTCCAGCTGACTATCCAAGGGCTAGACTGTGCCAACTTCACTCTCCTGAGCACCAAATGCCTGCGCTCCAGCCCTACCATAGGGAACTACTACACAGAAATTCAGTTGTGTACAAGCATCCCATAGAGGAGTATGAGCAATACTAGAGCCCTTAATGTGCATGGCTGTGTCACGCAAGGGAGAATGGAATCAAAGTTTTGTCTTGTCTCTATCCCAACTTTGGGGAGCTGCCTCTATATCCAGCAGAAGAAGGTAGAGAGCAGGCCCTGTTCTAATGTTTCTTGCAGAAACAAAGGGCCACATTTTCTACCGTCAAGGGCAGGGCCAGTGAATTCTGCGCTGCTATGATCACAGTCATTTTCATGGACTTTTTCATTTGGCCAAATTATTGCAGAAACTGCCTCTGGCAGTGCAGAATGACAGTCTGAGTGAGGAGCACAGGGAGCCAATCAATGGGATGCTGGCACTGCAAGCTAGCCAATGGGAGGTTGGCACTGCAAGGTAGCCAATGGGAGGTGCTAGCACTGCAAGCTACCCAATGGGAGGTTGGCACTGCAAGGTAGCTAATGGGGGTGCTAGCACTGCAAGCTAGCCAATGGGAGGTTGACACTGCAAGGTAGTCAATGGGTGGCTGACACTGCAAGCTAGCCAATGGGAGGCTGAGACTGCAAGGTAGCCAATGGGAGGCTGAAACTGTTAGATGCTAGTATATATTCTGGGGCTATGGGGGCACAAGGCCTTCCTCCCTCCTCTCAACAATGTTTTGTCTGTGTTTATTTAAATACATGAAATATTCAAAACTGATGGCATGGCATACTAGGAAATGTATTGGCATTCCAAATTTGCAGGATTTAGCTAATCTGCATCATCTAGGCTTTCTAATCACAGAATTTGGGTTTCCTAGTTGCAGAATTTGAGGGGGGGGGGGGAATTGTAGAATACACAGGGCCTAAACAAGTCAAAGTCAATGGAGCAGCAACCATTTGCACCAACAGAGAATTGGTGCCACGAGCCTTGTAAGTGGGCTGTTCCTCCCCCTCCGGCTGGAAGACAGATGCTATTTTAGTCTCAAAGAAAACCATGGGCTTTTGTGACTCAAGATAGTACCGCAGTCATTTTGGCTAGGACTGGAAGGAAGGCAGCAGCATTGCTGCTCGTGTCTTGCTCTTTCATGCGCCGGCCCCTCTTAATTTGTGCGGCGATCCAGATGAATCCATTGCAGCAGCACAGCCGCACAAGATGGCACGTTTCGTAGACGGCCCATCTGGAAGGCAGCCTAAGAAGTTAATTTCTAGCTTTGAGATGGTTACTGGTAATTGTAGGTAATTTCAAATATAATTGCAATCGAGCCAAAAACGCTCTGTTTGTAATGTTTATGCTCATCGCTCTAATTTAAGGTCTCGGAGGCTGGATGAGCTGCACTTCAATACACACCCATTTTTCATCTTCCTGATCTTGCCACCAGTGATTATAAAAACAGCCCCAGCAAACCGCAGTCTGCAATGCAAGACAAATGTTGGAAAGCTTCACATCTAAGGTTTCGGGAGAAGCTGCTTGGAGGTTAACAGCCGAGCATGTTAATGATTATCAAATCGATGGAAGGGGAGGGGTGGGAAAAAAGCCACAGAGAACTTTGAATGCAACGAGCCACACACCCTCCCGCTCCCCAAATTAATGGCGGCTAACCTCACTGTGATCAGACAGCTCTTCAAAGCAGCAGAATCACTGCATGTCGTGGACAGGGCCCTGTGGCATTTGATTGAGGGAATCATTACCTGTGGAATTTTCATTGGTGGAAAAAGGCAAAATCCTCCTGTGACTGACACAGAGAAAGACCGGCATTGTTTATTCAGTCTGAACCGTTTTCAGGGCATGAATGGTCAGACTTACCCCGGTAGGGATTGCTCCTACCCAAGTATCTGCCACCGGGGAATGCTTGCCCGGATAGGTCTGCAAGTAAATTTATGGAGTGGAAGGATGAGGAGCTTTGGCGTATCCCTTTGTGATGCAGCCACACCCCTTTGTGACAACATTCGGGAAAGGGGTGTGGCTATTCTGTAAGGGGTGAAAGACCTCCTTCACTCTGCCCTTTGTGGCATGGCGACTCCCCTTTTCCGCACGCCATGCTGCCCACACATTTTGAGGATTACTGGACCACCCCAAGTAAGATATAGGCCTTGTTTGTACTGGGTGCTGCACAGTTCTACACTATGGTGGGTTTCCATGGAATCACAGAATTTTACAGTTTGAAGAGGCATGAAAGGGCATCTAGTCCAACCCCTGAAACAGGGACTATCTCCTTCTATTTGCATTCTTCTTGCAAGCAGGGGATAATAATTTTATTTCTACAGAACTCCCCTGCCAAAATGGTGCTCGGAGCATTTTCCAGCATAAAAAAATATAACAATATAAACTACATTCAAATAAAAATCCAGTTTAAAACTGTGTAAAAGGGGAAGGGGAAGCACACATAAAAGGAAACAAGCAGGGGATCCTAAAACCACCTGGAAAACAAATAAGTCTTCAATAAGTCTTTGAATAAGTCCTATCGTTACCAAAGTACCGTTTGCTTCCTTTCAAGTTTTAATCCTACATGACTCGATGCTGCTGTCTTTAACATAGAGCCCCCCTCCGCCACCAGCTTGATTGACTCTGTCATTTCAATGTATTTTGTATATCCTGGTACCTTTCAAGGCTCTTTGTGGGTTTGCTCCCCCCTTTCTTTCTGAACTTGTTGCCAAGTATATATACCTGCCCGGGAGCTTCATTCCTCCCCCATCACCGTCACATGCCCCAGTGCCCTTTGCTCCTGGAAATGTACTACACCATCACCTCATCCACACATTGGGACTCTGGAACTCTGCCTGTTTCTATGGCTCAGCCCATGGTATCAGAAACATTTCATAGAATGCTACCATGGAGGCTCTGGACTTCAGTCTCCTTCCTGCGGCCTAAATTTGCCTTCCAGAACCAAGCTACTGCCCCTTCCTATGTCAGTGGTACTGTCAGAGTGGCGAGGCGCAGCCCAAGTTCAGGTAGGTCCTTTACCAAACAGAGGGTTTATCAGGATTGTGGTCAGCCGTAACCTTAGGTTAATTCTGAAAGGCAGATAGACATTAACCAAGCAGAGAGGGTGTGTCAAGATGGTAGTCAGTCACAAGCAAAGGTCAGTCCCAAATCCCGTGCCCTAAGGAGTGGAGTGGGTGAGGGTACCAGAAACCAGTGTAAGAAATCCAGGGGGCTGGTGCGGAGGTAAGAGGTGGAGGTCAGAGAAGGAACCCAGTAGGGATGGGCGAACAGAACCGAGTTTGGAAATTCGGTTTCGTTCAGTTTGGTTTAAAATTCGAGTTCGGAAATTTGGTTCGGTTTGAAATTCGAGTTCGGTTCGGAAGTTTGGTTCGGTCGACCGAACAGACCAAGTTTGGCCGAATTCCGAACTTTCAAACCCAGTTTCTTTTGGTGTGTGTTGCCACTAGGGATGGGCAAACAGAACGGAGTTTGGAAATTCGGTTCAGAAGTTCGGTTCAGTTTTAAATTCGAGTTCGGTTCAGAAGTTCGGTTCGGTCGACCGAACAGACTGAGTTCGGTCCGAACTTCCGAACCGCGTTTGCCCATCCCTAGAACCCAGAGACTGGAGCAGGATGCAGGAGACAGAGGTCAGAGAAGGAACCCAGGGACTGGAGTGGATGCAGAATCAGGGATGGGAGGCAAGTAGCAGCGAGTCAGAAGAGGAGATCCATGCAGTTGGCAAGCCAGGGAGGGACTGACTGTCTTCCCCTCTGAACAGGAAGGGGAAGGTCTAGATGTTCCCTGCTCCTCCCCCTTTGCTCCAGGGTCACTCCTCATTGGACGAGGCTTTAGCGCACATTGTGGTCTTGGTGTTAACTGCGGTCCCATGCTGGTGGACTGTGGTTGCATGCCTGGCACTAGCTTCAGCCCAGCACCTCCCCGGCTGGTGGAGGGCATCTCAGGTGCAGGAGCAAACTGCAGCCCAATGCCATTCCAGCTGGAGGATGGCGCAGCTGCATCTGTTTGAGGATGAGCAGTAATGGTCCACCGGTAGGGTCACAGGTACCCACAAGTATCATCACAACCAGCTCCTCCTCAACTCTCTCTGAAATTCTACCAATGAACGTGATCCACTACCTTCGTCGCACTCAGTAAGCAATGTACCATGTGGTCTTCATAGTCATCACAAACTCAGTCCTCTACAGTCCTGATCATTGAATCACCCATTCCTAATGTGCAGCAAGGCTGTCAAGGGCCCAGGCTTAGATCTCAATTATGGGGCCCCTAAAGGCGACTCAAAAATAAAATAAATACATAAATAATCTAAATAAATAAACAGAGAAATTAGAATAGAATGTATTTTTCAAAAATGGTAACCTATTGCACATACGCAAAACTGAAAAAATACAGTAAAAATACGCAACAGAAGCAAATTCACTTCCAGGATTATCCTGCTGCAGCATTTGGGTTTCGACCGCACCAGGGAATGTTTATGTAGTTTAAAAAAAAAAACTAAAAAAAAACATTATTACAGATAATTATTTCTGGAACATTTCTATTTGCCTTGGGCTTTATAAAAAATGATTAGTGATCAAAATGATTATTTTGATGTGTTGAAACAGATAGTAAAATAATGCTGATATCCAGTATTATTCTGATTAGGCTGGCGGTTATTCATTCCGTAACTAACTGGTTATTCTGGAGGTTAACCACCAAATCAGATTGCTTGATATTAATTATTTATTTATTATTATTATTATTATTAACAAGGATTTATATAGCACCAGCAATGTACCTGGCGCTTTACAAAGTAATTTAATAGACACGGTCCCTGCCCTAGGGCTTATAATCAGAGACGGGGCGGGGGGGGGAGAGACAAAGGAAGGGGAACAGAGGGAGAGACAAGGGGGTGTAACAGTCACGAAGACGCGAGGTCCCAGGTGCACGTACTTGGCTTGGTGACATCGAGAATGATGGCTGGCTGGCCCGTGTGGTGAGGATAGGAGTACACAGACCTCAGGTAACAGATTGTACTGGATGGAGGGTATTACCGCAAAAACATTTCTTGCATTACTGTTGCCTCCGTAACTGAATGTTCTGGGTGGCCGGGATGGTGGCACAAACACACATGCTCATCCACTATGACCCATCTGGGCGGCCCTTGGGGCTGAACCGTGGGCCCAGTTCCTTCTGGATCCACTATTCCTGGGCAGCCGCCTACCCAGTTGGGGGCTCCAGCGGGTCCATATCTGAGAGACATAAGGCTCTGACCCTGGCAGGCCATCCTGGGGGAATGCACGTTTATTAACACCCTCTAAAACCAGGCCTGGAGGGAGGGTGTAAAAGACAATAAAAAATATGGAGGGTAAACGGTAACGTGGTAAATGGTAATGCGCCCTATTGCGGTAAATCGGTAATCCAGTTACCTGGATTAACTGCTGAACGCTAACCAGATACCATTCCGTATGATACCAGATATGGGTGGATTCTTGTTTCAGTTCGGTGATCGTCCAAATTAAAACTTAGCGTCTCCTTAACCCTGAACGAGCAAAGCTAGATAGTTAGTCCCATTGGGGAGCTAGCATCCAAGAAGTTATTAAGTCCTCTCTCTTTGGCTTGAAATATGAAAGACAATCCCCCTCCTTATAGGGAAAGATGCTATCACCTATGAAGTGAATTCACACACACACGCACCATTTAGCACTACATGGGCAAGGGGCATGACACCCCACCCCTTCTTCCCCCGTAAAGTCAGAGAAAACGTTTTCTGTGACTCCCCCAACCATTCTCTGCCCCCCCAGTCTGACAATTCCTGGGAGTTTCAAGGGGAGAGAAGATCTTACGGGTGACTAGGGGGAGGGCTTTATCAGCAGTTTCTTTGTGCCTCCATCCTAGACGTTCCCAAACGGTGAGCCAGGACATTGGCTCTACTAAGCGTCTCTTAGTGACTTATAGTTACTGTGCTGTTTGAGACTTTAGCCTCAAAATTAGGCCAAATTTGGGGAACCGCTGGACTAGGCAAACCCCAGGGACAGACCCAGATGTCACCTACAGAGCAGGAATAAGAGAAAAACTAGGAGAAAGCTTGTGGCCGAGGAACTAGCTGGATCCAACACCAAGTTAGGAAAGGGAGGGGTGGGGAACTGGACCTGCTTCTGAGACAGGGGCCTGGCTGGATTTGGATCCAGAGTTTGGGGTGGGAGGGTAGGGTGGCCAGATATGCATCTTTTAGAGGATGCTTATGAGAAATACAGGTTGAAGGGCTGCATTGGAGCCAATGGAGCCCTGCAATCTGTATTTCTCATGTGTCCTCTAAAGGTTGCATGTCTGGCCACCCTATAGAGGTATCCTGGTTCTGAAGGCTAGATCCAGTAACAGAGCTGGGCTGGGAAGGTCCCAGTTCTATGGGCAGGGGCTGGCTGGATTTGGTACTAGGTAGGGATGGGGATGCAGACGCAGTCCTAAGGCAGGAGGAGGCCTAGCTGTAGCCCCGCTGCCCCAGTACCAAAGCCAGGAGGATGCAGTCCTAGGGATGGGCGAACAGGTCCGGTTCGGTTCACCCGTTGGGTTCGGCCGTTCGGTCCATTCACCGTGTTCGGGTTCGGCCATTCGGTTCGGGCGTGTTTGGTTTGGTTTGGTTCGGGCATTCGGAAAAAGGCTCTCTGTGCAAGAAGTGATGGCCCCAGACCCATGATGGTGGGTCCTGGGGCTGGAGTGGCAACTTCTGGATATTGGCCACAGACCTCCCTGCCTGTAACTTGGCCCCAGAACCCTGACGGCGGGTCCTGGGGCTGGAGAGGCTGTTTCTTAATGCGTTGGAATGACATCGCCTCTGTGCGAGGAATGATGGCCCCAGACCCATGATGGTGGGTCCTGGGGCTAGAGTGGCAGCTTCTAGATACATATTGGCCACAGCTCTCCCTGCCAGTAACGTAGGCCCCCGAACCCTGATGGTGGGTCCTGAGGCTGTAATGACTGGTTTTTTTATATCTATCTATCTCTACACTAAATCTAACTGCTATTAACTATTCTAAAACCTATTGAACTAAATGGAATATCCTAATAATTAACTATAAAGGCCTTGTCCTACAAACACACTGTCTCTATAACTAAGCTAACTACTATCTATATCTATCTAGTAACTGTCTATCTAATAACTATCTATCTATATATACAATATTACACAGGGGGAAACACAAAGAACACAGGGAGGGGTACAAAACTGAAATGAAAATCAATCTAATAATATTCCTACTCTAAATAAATCCAAAACTTAAAACAGGGGAAGGGAATCAGGGATGGAATAAGAGGGAGAGGGAAAAGGATTCAATGGAGGGGGGAGGGAGGAAGGAAGATTGAACACAGGGAACACAGGGAGGGGTAAAAACAAAAAATAACACCTAAATCTATCTAATATAATCTAAATAAATGATAATATGGAGGTAAATGGGTTGGATGGGTGAAATAGGAGGAGGATGGCAATGGATTAGGAATAGGAAGGAACAAAAACTGCTGGGAGAGAGGGAGCCTTCTGAAACGCCTGCTGTTCAGGAACAGTGACTAGCTCAGAAGGTGTTGGGAAGGGGGGAGGCAATCAGTTTTGTTTCTTGCTGCGCCCACCTCACCACAAGCCCCATTGGCTTCATGCAGCCTAGTGGCCAATCACAGACTGTGAAGCCAGTGGTCTGAGGTGAAAAGGGATGGTGATTGGGCAGACTGGCTGCTACTCCAAGCCTCTCCACCCCTGGTGCCTGGAAGTCTGCTCCTCAGCTGACTCTCCCTCCCTGTCACGTTTGACCTTCCAGTGACACTTTTTTTGCCACACGAACTCACCCAAACACGATCTGAACCGACCAAACTGTTTGGTCATTTCGACGTTTGGATCTAGTTCAGTTCGGTCAGTTCGGGTTCTCGTTCGGACGTCCGAACAGACCGAGTTCGGTCCGAACTTCCGAATTGCGTTCGCCCATCCCTATGCAGTCCCAGGGCCAGTTCTCGGAAGGGAACCAGGTGACCCAGCAGGACTCACTTACTCACCCAGGCCAACTGGAGCACCTCCTCCTGCTTTCTCCAGAATTGGTCAGCAAGGCAGCTCTGCAGCCAGCACAGCGCACATAGGAAGATCACTTCCCCCAGACGCTGCAGTCAATGCTGCCGTCCGGGCCACAGGGAGAGCCTACTGCCTCCCCCACCCCCTCAAAATCCACACTTGCACCATGCTCTCCTTCTCTCTCTCTGGGGTTCCCTCCCATCTCTGCTGCCTGGGGTCCGGTCAGGCTGAGATGACCTAGCTTGGTGCTGCTGCTCCCAGCCCCTGCTGCCTGCTCTGCTGCCAGGTCCTACCTAGGTAGGATCAGCGTCACTCTTGGCCAACCCCACCAAAACCCTGCTGTCAGGGGACAGGGTGCAAGGGGGCGATGCCCAGTAAGGGCAACCAGGAGGGGCTACAATGGGAGGGAACCGTGTGGCCAGAGGAACAAAGGGGAGCTATGACACAGAGCAATGAGGAACTAAGGGACCAGACATTTGTCAGGGTCCACCTTCGTTACTGGCCCCAAGACAGGCTGGTTAGCTGGAAGCTCCCAGCGCGGCTTGTGCAGCAGGGGGTTCAGGCACTGGTTCCAATTTTTTATTCCCCCTCATAGCAGCACGCTGAGTATTCTCTTTGGAAGCTTCTTGAATGTCTTCATTGCCGGGGAAGAACTTGGAGGGAGCCGTGCCATTACCCAGGACAGGTGGTAACCCTGGCTTCTCCTCTTTGACAGGTAACCCGCTCAGCACCGAAGCCCTTGAATTGGTTCCTGCTAGGAAAACCTGTCCTGGTGATAAGGAGTTCCCAGATGAACTAGGCAGAGGGAGATCCTTTGAGATACAACTCCTCACGGAGCTGGACTTTATCTGGGAGGTCTCTGGAACCTTCCACGAGGGGTTAGCTGGAGGACTTAGTCTAGCTCCTTGGGGGCAAGGTATCCTCTGCGCTGCTGCAACGCAATTGAGTCTTGGAGGGTGGCATATTGCCACCCGCATGGTGGAAACTAAGGGGGGTGTTGATGTCTCTCTTGCTGTTGCTAGTCCTCCAAGACGGAGTAGCAGTGATGCAGAAAAGGACAGGATCCCCAGAGCTGGGCTCTGTAGAGTAGTGCTGATGAACGCCTCTCGGGGTTCAGACTGCCTCTCCTGGATGCCCTCGGACTTGGACACTGTTCTCTGGGCTACTGGTAATGAGGGCAGCTGAGGGGGTAATGAGGGCAGCTGAGGGGGTAATGAGGGCAGCTGAGGGGCTGTGATTACGGGTTTCTGCACGTCTTTGCTAGCAGTAGAAGTTAACATGGGGGCAGGGGCAGCCTTGGTGGTCCCTGTGATAAGCTGGTTGCAGAGGGACTGAAAGGAGGCAAGCAGGGCAGGATCGGGTGCCACACTCCCCAAACCTTCTCGGGCTCTCTTTGCTTCTATGAGGGAGTGTACCTGCTCCATAGCAGTGAACAGGTTTTCCTTCTCATGGGGATAACCTACTGCAGCACAGGCCTGAGACAGTAGCTGCTGTAGCTGAACCTCCCATTTCCATCTTGTCCTCATCATAGCTGTCCACTTCCTCCTCACTCAAATCCTCCCAATCCCCCTCAACCTCCGAGTCTGACTCCTGACCCTTACCCCAGTCCCCAAGGTCTGGCGGCTTGGGAGGCAAGGGGGTTGATCACCTAGCCGTGTTCCGAGCAGATGGTTTAATGGAGNGAGGCTGTAATGACTGGTTTTTTTATATCTATCTATCTCTACACTAAATCTAACTGCTATTAACTATTCTAAAACCTATTGAACTAAATGGAATATCCTAATAATTAACTATAAAGGCCTTGTCCTACAAACACACTATCTCTATAACTAAGCTAACTACTATCTATATCTATCTAGTAACTGTCTATCTAATAACTATCTATCTCTATATACAATATTACACAGGGGGAAACACAAAGAACACAGGGAGGGGTACAAAACTGAAATGAAAACCAATCTAATAATATTCCTACTCTAAATAAATCCAGAACTTAAAAGAGGGGAAGGGATTCAGGGATGGAATAAGAGGGAGAGGGAAAAGGATTCAATGGAGGGGGGAGGGAGGAAGGAAGTTTGAACACAGGGAAGGGTAAAAACAAAAAACAACACCACCTAAATCTATCTAATATACTCTAAATAAATGATACTATGGAGGTACGGGTTGGATGGGTGAAATAGGAGGAGGATGGCAATGGATTAGGAATAAGAAGGAACAAAAACTTCTGGGAGAGAGGGAGCCTTCTGAAACGCCTGCTGTTCAGGAACAGTGACTAGCTCAGAAGGTGTTGGGAAGGGGGGAGGCAATCAGTTTTGTTTCTTGCTGCGCCCACCTCACCACAAGCCCCATTGGCTTCATGCAGCCTAGTGGCCAATCACAGACTGTGAAGCCAGTGGTCTGAGGAGAAAAGGGATGGTGATTGGGCAGACTGGCTGCTACTCCAAGCCTCTCCACCCCTGGTGCCTGGAAGTCTGCTCCTCAGCTGACTCTCCCTCCCTGTCACGTTTGACCTTCCAGTGACACTTTTTTTGCCACACGAACTCACCCAAACACGATCTGAACCGACCAAACTGTTTGGTCATTTCGACGTTTGGATCTAGTTCAGTTCGGTCAGTTCGGGTTCTCGTTCGGACGTCCGAACAGACCGAGTTCGGTCCGAACTTCCGAATTGCGTTCGCCCATCCCTATGCAGTCCCAGGGCCAGTTCTCGGAAGGGAACCAGGTGACCCAGCAGGACTCACTTACTCACCCAGGCCAACTGGAGCACCTCCTCCTGCTTTCTCCAGAATTGGTCAGCAAGGCAGCTCTGCAGCCAGCACAGCGCACATAGGAAGATCACTTCCCCCAGACGCTGCAGTCAATGCTGCCGTCCGGGCCACAGGGAGAGCCTACTGCCTCCCCCACCCCCTCAAAATCCACCCTTGCACCATGCTCTCCTTCTCTCTCTCTGGGGTTCCCTCCCATCTCTGCTGCCTGGGGTCCGGTCAGGCTGAGATGACCTAGCTTGGTGCTGCTGCTCCCAGCCCCTGCTGCCTGCTCTGCTGCCAGGTCCTACCTAGGTAGGATCAGCGTCACTCTTGGCCAACCCCACCAAAACCCTGCTGTCAGGGGACAGGGTGCAAGGGGGCGATGCCCAGTAAGGGCAACCAGGAGGGGCTACAATGGGAGGGAACCGTGTGGCCAGAGGAACAAAGGGGAGCTATGACACAGAGCAATGAGGAACTAAGGGACCAGACATTTGTCAGGGTCCACCTTCGTTACTGGCCCCAAGACAGGCTGGTTAGCTGGAAGCTCCCAGCGCGGCTTGTGCAGCAGGGGGTTCAGGCACTGGTTCCAATTTTTTATTCCCCCTCATAGCAGCACGCTGAGTATTCTCTTTGGAAGCTTCTTGAATGTCTTCATTGCCGGGGAAGAACTTGGAGGGAGCCGTGCCATTACCCAGGACAGGTGGTAACCCTGGCTTCTCCTCTTTGACAGGTAACCCGCTCAGCACCGAAGCCCTTGAATTGGTTCCTGCTAGGAAAACCTGTCCTGGTGATAAGGAGTTCCCAGATGAACTAGGCAGAGGGAGATCCTTTGAGATACAACTCCTCACGGAGCTGGACTTTATCTGGGAGGTCTCTGGAACCTTCCACGAGGGGTTAGCTGGAGGACTTAGTCTAGCTCCTTGGGGGCAAGGTATCCTCTGCGCTGCTGCAACGCAATTGAGTCTTGGAGGGTGGCATATTGCCACCCGCATGGTGGAAACTAAGGGGGGTGTTGATGTCTCTCTTGCTGTTGCTAGTCCTCCAAGACGGAGTAGCAGTGATGCAGAAAAGGACAGGATCCCCAGAGCTGGGCTCTGTAGAGTAGTGCTGATGAACGCCTCTCGGGGTTCAGACTGCCTCTCCTGGATGCCCTCGGACTTGGACACTGTTCTCTGGGCTACTGGTAATGAGGGCAGCTGAGGGGGTAATGAGGGCAGCTGAGGGGGTAATGAGGGCAGCTGAGGGGCTGTGATTACGGGTTTCTGCACGTCTTTGCTAGCAGTAGAAGTTAACATGGGGGCAGGGGCAGCCTTGGTGGTCCCTGTGATAAGCTGGTTGCAGAGGGACTGAAAGGAGGCAAGCAGGGCAGGATCGGGTGCCACACTCCCCAAACCTTCTCGGGCTCTCTTTGCTTCTATGAGGGAGTGTACCTGCTCCATAGCAGTGAACAGGTTTTCCTTCTCATGGGGATAACCTACTGCAGCACAGGCCTGAGACAGTAGCTGCTGTAGCTGAACCTCCCATTTCCATCTTGTCCTCATCATAGCTGTCCACTTCCTCCTCACTCAAATCCTCCCAATCCCCCTCAACCTCCGAGTCTGACTCCTGACCCTTACCCCAGTCCCCAAGGTCTGGCGGCTTGGGAGGCAAGGGGGTTGATCACCTAGCCGTGTTCCGAGCAGATGGTTTAATGGAGGCAGCAACGCTCAGAGCTGGGGAGGTAGCAGCCACCTGGGCTAAATACGCCTTCACCTGCCGGTGAGCATCCCACATCATTGGGGAAGGCTCCAGAGTTCCTGGCCTGTGATTCAGAAATGTCTCCACCTGCTGATATGATGACTATTTCCATGAAGCAGGTGCCTTCAATCGGAAGGGTTGGTCGGAGTTCATCCTAAGTGCCACGGACAGCCAAGTACAAGTTCACTGCCTGCTAGTGACACTAGTAATTCAAAGCACTGGGATTAATAGGAGCACTAGGGTAGATCCTAAGAAGAAAAATGTATCCACATTCAACTACACTGCTCTACGTCAGAGTAAGGGACAGGGAAACAGAGGAGTGATTAAAGGGGCAATGCGCGGGACATACTGTCAGGGGACGGGGTGCAAGGGGGCGATGGTCAGTAAGGGCAACCAGGAGAGGCTACAACGGGAGGGAACCGTGTGGGCAGAGGAACAAAGGGGAGCTATGACACAGACCGGGCAGAGCTTACTATCAGGCTCCAGGGCATGGGGCCAAGGAAAGGGGAGAAAAGAAGGGCAGATAGGAGGGGAACGGGTTGAAGGGAATAGGGAATGTCCCACGGAGCAAACAGGGAAACCCCTCAGCCGTTCTCCGATCGCCAGGAGACTGAATACTCAGCATGAGCACCAGACAAGCTGGCCTACGAATGCTGATGGCTCATCATTGAGGTCAAGGGGCTGGGGAACCAGAGACAGGGGACTGGGGGAGCAATGGAGAACTGGAGACAAGGGGCTAGGGAACCCAAGTTGTGGGGAGCAACAGGGAACTAGGGGAGCAACGAGGAACTAAGGAAGCAACAAGGAACCAAAGACAAGGGATCCAGGGAACCAAAACTGGGGGGGAGCAAAAGGGAACTAGGGGGAGCAACAAGGAGCTAAGGGGGCAACAAGGAACAAGAGACAAGGGAACCGCAGCAGGGGGAAGCAACAGGGAACTAGGGGAGCAATAAGGAACAACAGACAAGGGATTAAGGGAACTAGGGGAGCAACAAGGAGCTAAAGGAGTAAAAGGGAACAAGAGACAAGGGATCAAGGGAACCAGAACAGGGGGAGGAACAAGGAACTAGGGGAGCAACAAGGAACAACAGACAAGGGATTAAGGGAACTAGGGGAGCAACAAGGAGCTAAGGGGGCAACAGGGAACAAGAGACAAAGGATCAAGGGAACCAGAGCAGGGGGAAGCAACAGGGAACTAGGGGAGCAACAAGGAGCTAAGGGGGCAAAAGGGAACAAGGTAAGAAACTGCTAACAAGAAACAGGTGGGCAGGAATCAAGAGGGCTAGACAATCAGAGCTACCAGAAAGGGAAAGGGGGGAACAGAGCCAGAGGGGGCTAGACAAGAAACAGGCCAAAGAGCTGTAGCCCCAAAGACTAGAAAACAGCTAGAAGGAAGACAGTAGGCAGACAGGATCACAGTCACAAGCTGATGCCCCACAGCTTGCAACTGTTCCCATCGAGCCTTTTATGCTGGTGGGAGCCAATGAGGAATCCAGGGGGGAGGAGTCAAGCAAGGCAAGGCACCAGGCATAAAGGGGGAATGTTATATCAAGCCCAGCTGCCATATGGCGCTGGGGAAACTTCCCTACCTACCAAGGTCAGGGTCACAGATTCAAGCCTGGACCCTGACACCTGCACGTCCCTCCATCCCGCCCCAGACTGTCTGCACCCTGCTGTGGCAGCCAAGAAACTGTCAAAAGGAGCTAGTCATGGTCAAAACGACAGGGAAGGTGCATAATCATGGATTCCAAGATTGTGATCCACAAACCCACTTACTCGGGAGTAGGGATTCAGTACAGCCACTCCAGAGTACATGGATCGTGGCAAAAGGCTGCTGAGGCAACTTCCGATTCTATGATTTAGTTCCCCATCGTTCTGCAAACGTGTACATACACAAGAGCAACTTCAGAAGCTGCTTGACCAGAAGTGGCCAAGAGGTAGATCATCATCTACTACCGGTAGATCACAAGTCGGTCTCCAGTAAATCAAGGTGTGTGAGGAGAGTGACCAACCTCTCCTAGGCAAAGAGCAGGGCTGGCGCTTTGAGGAGGCGACAGGCTAGGAGAGCTCCTCCTGTGCAGTGGGGGAACGTTCTTTCTGAAGGGGAGTGCTCGTCTTTGCTCCTGAGATCAGTTGCTGAGGTGCCCTCGAGCCAGGAGTCAACAGGAGAGGTCCCGGCTTGGAGCACTGGAGCAGGGAGGGGGGATCCCGACAGACCACCTGAGGCTGACGCTGGGATTCAGCGCATCCCATGCACCGTAAGTCTGACTGCCCCTGTTTTAGGCACTGGGATATTGACCAACAAAACATGGCCGTGACTTCCTGCTGCCTTTAAAAAGGAAACGATGGTCTCTTGGAGAGCAGCAAGTCACGGCCCTGGCCAACAGTGGCCAAAGTGTCAGGGAGAGCAGTCTCCAAATTCCCGATGAGCATTTCAGGCTGGTTTCATCAGATTTATGAAGCCTCAGCAAACTATCAGTGACAATGCAACCATTCTGTACAGCATAGGGAGGGGCCCGCAAGATAATGGGCGTCTCCAAACCACAGTAATCAAAGCCAGCTTGCATGTAAGATTAGGAGTCTAGGCAGTGATTACTCTCTGGCTCTGAAGACAGCCGTAAATTACTTTCACAGGATTATATTAAAAATTAGCTGCTGTTAAAAATGGATCCTTAATGACGGGGTGTTTGAATTCACCTCTGGGTTACTCAGAGATTCCTATTAGCCTCCGAATGCTGAGAGGAACCAGGATCAAAGGCGGGATTTAATTGATCAGACTGGGAGATGAGAGTCACAAAGGTTGCCCCAAAGGCAGCGTCAGGGGACCTGTCCTGGCCCAATGGAACGACTAGGGGACAGGGAGAGAGTGGAGGTGGGGACTGGCAAGGCCCTATGGCTTTGTGAGGTCCAGGTCACTTCCCATTGGAGAAGAAAAATACCATGCGTCAAGTGGGGATGGCTTGCTGGCAACACGATGGGAGAGTGGGACTAGATCAGTGGGTCCCAAATTGGGGAGTACGGAAGGGAATCTGGGGGTGGGAGGGGCGTGAGAAGCTGCTTGCTTGCTCCACATACTTACTAAGCCGGGGGGGGGGGGAGTTGCCAAAATAATGGGGTAGCAAGTAAAGCTGAAGTGGGTAGCACTTTTGTTCCCCGGGTGTACTTAGGGCTGAGAGGCGAGTGTTCCCGTTCTGAAGGGAGTGCCTGCAAGTGTCCATCAGTATTTCATCCGCTTCTTCCGATACTGCCTTTCCGCCATTTTTTCACCACTGTCTGGGACTTTTTTGTTACTTTACAGGAATTTTACAGCATTTTTACAGCACTTTTGGCAATTTCCAGCCCTTCCCTGGTGCCTCTCCAGGGGTGCACGCAAGGCACACACAGGGCTTTGGACTGGCCAATGGCAGCCTCATTCAGTGTGCGAAAAATGTTGGGAAATGGTGAAAACAGCGGGAAAGCTGGTACGTTTCCATGTCAAGCGAATCTCGGCAAATGCTTCGATGGAAGCACTGAGCAGCCGCTGAGATTTTTCGTTCCAGGCCTATATGGGGGGGGCCATACCTCCCCTTTAAAAGAGGGTGCTTCTGAAAAATACATGTTCCAGTGTAATTGGTTCCCTGCCAATTGGTAACCAAGTACTAAGTCGGGCACCGAATTACCCCCAAAATACCAGGTATCACTATTACCGATTTACTGTTTTACCTATCGGTAAATTGGTACCAGAACTTGAAAAAAATCAGGACAGGAAGTTGAACGATCAGTAGATAAAGTCAAAAACATGGGATGAAAAGTAAAAAAAAATTCAAATTTCAAATTCTATTGTTAACCAGAGGTTATAATAACCGAAATAAATACATAAACAATCGCATATATTCACATATATTCCACAACAGTAACATTAATGATAAAAACCATTATCGCCATGCCAGACAATCAATGCCCATCTCCCCCTTATCAGATATAAATCCCTAGCTCTTCAACGGAGCTTACGCATGGGAAACTTTTGACCCCTGTAGACAATTGATGATATCAATTTTATACCCAGCCACGTGCTAAACAGACTGGGTGGCTCTTAGACACAAAAAAATTTGGCAGTATCTAGCAACCGCCCTCGTGAGTGTTGAATCCGTCCCATCGAGAAACCTCCTCATCAAACTCACAAGGTCAGGGGAGTCCTGGATATATCTACCCAACAAGGCATGTCTAGGCCCAGTTAAAGCGGTAGAATAAAAGGAGATATGTTCGCAGGAATCTACCTCCTGTAAATCACATAACCCACAATATCTTTCCGACCAAGGGATGCCCCTATATCGTCCGCCTAACATGGCGGATGGGTAAACGTTGCGGCGAAAGCAAGTAAAGGCCCTACGTGATTTGAACCCAGTCACAGATGGAGGTAGCTGTTCCCCGGGGATGAAAAGCAGTAAATTGGTGCATCAGGTAGGTAGCCATCAGATAATGAATCAGGTACCGCTTAGTCCCCAGTGTTAGTAAATTGAGTCAAGTATTGCAATTCTGGTAAGTGTCGTCATGGTTGCAGGTGCTCTTTCCCGCTCAAGCGGCAAGGGGGAGAGAGGTGAAGTCAGAGGAGAGTGGGAAGGGGGTGAGGAAAGGCAGAAGTGAGGTTATGTATGTGTGCATAATGGGGAGGGGGGTCTCACCTACCACAGACAAGTGAAAGGTGGGGTCACGGTTCAAAAATGTTTGAGAACCACTGCTCTACATCACCCTTGAGGTCCCTTTCAACCTAAAAGGGTAAAAACACATGGAACGGTAGCGCGGCAGCAACCCAGCCCGGGAAGCCATAGCGGACCCAGCGCACGCCGCAAAACAAACCTTCCTGCGTCCAGGGCCTGGGGAAGCCAGGGAGAAACACAAATGTGCAGCCAGCCTGCCCCACCCCCACGCTGCACCCAGTGCCCGCCCCCCCATGACAGCCAACGGCAGCCAGCCATGGTGACCAACCATAGCAGTCCCCCGACCAGGGTCGTGTCCGCTGGCCTGAACAGATGTGAGACCCTGCTCTAGTCCTCTTTGGCCCGGTCGGGCAGACCTTAGCCCAGGCTGTGACCTCAGAGATTTTCCGAAGGTCAGCGCCAGGACTGGCTGCCAGCACAGCCCCGAGCAATCCCAATCCAACATCTGGTGGCATCTGCACAGGCATGCAGGTGAGAGTCGGGCCGCAGTGGGATGCTGTCACGTCTGCTTTTACCCAGACGTCTATGATTCTCTGATCAGCTCTGAGCCAATAGCCTTAGCGGGTGCAGCCAGGGGGGCCCAGGAGGCACAAGTCAACTGAACCCATGGCATATTTATTTAATTATTTTATTTATATAAAATTTATATCCCGCCCCTCCTGCCCACAGGGCAGCCCAGGGCAGCGAACAACAATAATCAATAGAACAATAAAAAAAAATTTAAAAATTAAAATACAATATGCGGGGAAAAGAAAAACCCTCCTCCTCCCCTACCCGTACCCCTCGCCAAAAGCCTGACGGAACAGTGAGGTCTTACATACACGCCGAAACAGCAGGAGAGTGGGAGCCAACCAAAGCTCCTCCAGGAGCAAATTCCACAGCACAGGGGCGGCCACCGAAAAAGATCTAACATTGGTGGCCACCCGCCTCGCCCTGGGAACCTCCAAAAAGGCTCCCACGGATGATCTCAAGGGTCGCACGGGCACATGGGGAGTGAGGCGTTCCCGCAGATAAGCAGGGCCTAGGCCGTGAAGGGCTTTAAAGGTTAAAACCAGCATCTTGAACCTGGCCCGGTGCTTTATAGGCAGCCAGTGCAGAGCCCGGAGCACTGGTGTCATGTGCTCCCTGCGACCTGCCCCCGTCAGGAGACGGGCTGCGGCATTCTGCACCAGCTGCAGCCTCCGAACCAGCTTTCCGGGCAGCCCCACGTAGAGCGCGTACATAACGCTGGTGTTGGTCATAAGACAGGGTCCCAAGCAGCCTGCCTTCAGAGGCAGGGCTGGGGGAAGAGCGTGAGATGGAGAGAGACAGCAGACCAGAACTGGAACCTAGGAGCTGGAGTGGGACCCACTAGGGGCTGGAACTCCAGGACGATCAGTCAAAGTCTGAAGGGAACGTACCCATTGACCTGGAGAGACACATCGCCTGGGGGGGGGCTGAGACTGGAAGTGTGGAATGGGTTCAAATTCCATCTTAGCCATGTACTCTTTTCAGCTCACTGGGTGGCCTTTGGAAAGCTGCTCTCTCACAGCCTCAGTTCCCTCATCTGTAAAATGGGAACATATGCATCCCTGTCTTTCCCTATGTTCTCCTCCCTTGTCCATTCTAGTCTGTAAGCCCCTTGGGGCAGGAAACTGTCTCTAGCCATGATTATTCGGCACCAGGCCCATTGCGGGGGGGACTATATTAATTAAGAAATAAAATAAATTATTAATAATAATAATAATAATAATAATAATATAGCAAAAGAGACTGGGTATTGTAAGCTACTGTTAGGTCTTGAATCACAACTCTAATGTTCCTGGAGAATTACCTGGCTCCACAGTGGCCAGGATCAGACTTTGAGTAACACAGAAGTGAGCTAGATGCAGCTGGATGCAGATTAAACCCCTGGCTACCAGTAGCTGGGAATGGTCAGCAGGAGATGGGTCGCACCTCCATGACCTGTACTTGACTTCTCTTGAGCTACTACAGTTGGCCACTGTCAGAGACAGGATGGATGCTGGGCTCGATGGACCATAGGTCTGACCCATTATGGCACATCTTATGTTCTTATGCGTACAGGCAGGGATAACCAGGCTGAGTTCAGGTGGAAGAGAGGAAAGATAAACGGGCAGGGTTGGGCTCCACCATGCAGGGCAGATCAGACTGAGACACAAGGCTGTGAGTTGCAAACCTTCGGACTGCACGGACAGGAGGAATGGGAAGTTATATAGGACCAGGAGCCAATCAGGGAACAGGCTTGGCCAGGACCAATCAGGAGACTGGGTGAGATTCTTAGGGATGCACTATCCAGCTCTCCAGCCTGCAATTCCACAGCCGCAGGGGTACGGTACCAGTTCAGAATGCCAGCAGGCCCAGGTTCAAGGCCTGCAGGAGCCATGGGGTGCTGGGAGCCTGGTGAAGAACTTGCCACAAAAAGACTGAGTTGGGAGCCAAGTGAATGGGTTTGCCAGGAAGACACTGCTACCGTGTGGTGGGACGGCACTATAAATAAAACACTGCGTGGAAGAGAACTCATGTGCCTGAGCAATTTGGAGATGGAGTCTGAGAAGAATCCTGAGGCACAGCCACACCCTGCTCCAGCCACACTATCCAAGCGTGCCCTGCTGAGAGGCCAAGATGCAAGGCCCCAGGCATCCACTGCTCAGAAGAAGAGGCGTCAAAGCCTATCCGGGAATGTTCCCGGAAACATTTATGCCAACCAAGATTTGCTCACTGAAGCCATTTTGGAGTCACTTAAAATGAGATGCAAGCCCAGACCCATTGAATTAATGGGCTTTGTCAGGTGCAAGGGAAGAGATTTGCTGGCAATGTTCTTGCAGCATTTTCTTGAGTCTGGTCTATTGTAGAGTTCGCTTTCTGTTGAATAACACACGGCAGACGTTTCTTCAAAACAGAACTTTACTAAGCGCTCAGAAGACATGCTTCCATACTGTACAGACTGCATGGGACAAGAGAGAGGAGAAGAGAGGAGACAAGGAGAGGGGGAAAAAACTGTTTCATCCCCTGACCCTCCCCCTACTGGAAAAGCCCCATATTGAGCTTGCGGGGCTTGCAATGGGCTTTTACTTGTGACAGTTGCACAATTCAACACCCCTTCTCAACAGTCACTAGTCAAACCCACTAGGTTCATTCTTCTTAACAGCTGGCGTTGGCATTCCCCTGCTAGTGGCTTCGCGCACACATCCGCTGTCGTATCCTCTGTAGGACAGTATTGCAAATCGATGAGTCCTTGTTCCTGTGAGTCTTTCAGGAAATGGTATTTTACATCAATGTGCTTGGTTCTGGGGTTGATTCTTTCTGTTTGCGCCAGCGCTATACATCCTTGGTTGTCTTCCAGGATCGGCG
This sequence comes from Sphenodon punctatus, assembly GCA_003113815.1. NCBI lineage: Eukaryota > Metazoa > Chordata > Lepidosauria > Sphenodontia > Sphenodontidae > Sphenodon > Sphenodon punctatus. The sequence goes on along the minus strand of QEPC01009645.1, from coordinate 1,269,991 downwards.
TGGGTCTGTCCAATTTTTGCCCCAGATCTTCATTCAGAAGCTGTCGCAACCAGATAACTTCTTGGCTGGCGTGTGCCGCTGTCACGTTCTCTGCCTCCATCGAGGAAAGTGTCACAGAGGCTGTTTCCTACTGCACCAGCAGATGGGTCCTCCACCAAGCAAAGGTAGGTACCCGCTGGTAGATTTTCAGTCCAAATGGTCTCCAGCTCAATCTGCGTCCATGTACCCTATCAAGTCTGACATGGAAGTTGCTAGGAGCCGTAGCTTGAGGTGCACAGTCCCTTTTAGGTACCGTAAGACCCTCTTCACTGCGTTCCAATCCCTTTGGGTTGGGGCTGAGACTTGTCTACACAGTATAACTATTGCCACTGCAATGTCAGGCCTTG
>QEPC01009645.1:1242875-1258448 GCA_003113815.1 Sphenodon punctatus | reverse complement strand
GAGCCACCCTGTCAATGGCCTCCTCCAGCAAGCTGTTCCAATGCCGGACCAGCTCATCCACAGAGTGACCGTCCACGTCCAGGGTAAGCTCCCTCAGGACCTCCTGGAACCGCTGGGGTTCCATCAGCCTCCGAGGGCGGACCATCCTAACTGGTCCCTTCCCCTTCTGGAGGGGGCGCGCTCCCAGGCAGGGCTGTGCATGGGCAGAGGCAGCGGTGCACCCCTACATCCATGTGAAAACACCCAATGACTTCCCGAGTCTTGCATACAACACTTCTGTTGATGCAGCCAAAGATGGCATTAGTCTTTTTTGCAATAGCATCACAACTGCTCACACGCATGGTCCACATTCAGCTTCTCAGTGTTCAAACGGGAAATTCATCTTTAAGGCGGGGGGGGGGGGGAAATCAGGATTAAAATCAGAATATCGGACTATCCTGTGTGCAGTCACAGGCACACGCACCTGCGTGCACTGCCATTGCCGGCACATAGTACTGCGCAGAAACTGCACACATGCATATGCATTCAACGGATCCGCCAGGCTTTGGCTCGGCCCCCAATGTGGTGTAGTGGATAAAGGTGCTTGATTTAGACCTGGGAAGCCAGGGTTCGGATCCTGTTCTCGCCATGAACTCGCTGGGTGGCCTTGGACAAGTCTCAACCTCAGTTCCCCACCTGTAAAATGGGACTGTTTGTGCGTCTGTCTCTCAACATGTTCCCTTGTCCATCATGGGCCACTTTTAGACAAGCGGCCCGATCTAGCGTATTGAAAAACACGCTTTGAGAAAAGTTGCGTAGGTCGTGTGTTTAGACGCATCAAAAGTTGCCGGTCGTCATTGGAATCAGGCCTCACACATTTTTTTAAAAAAAGCACTTTTTGAAAGACCTCAATATTGAGATCTTTGGAAATGCACTTTAAAAAATAATGCCCGAGCCGGGATTCCAATGAAGGCCAGTGACGTCCGGTGCATCTAAACGCACCCCACACAACTTTTCTCAAAGTACGTTTTTCAATGCGCTAGATCGGGCCGCTTGTCTAAAAGTGGCCTTAGATTGTAAGCCCACTGAGCAGGGGCCTGTCTCTGAAAATCTGGGACTGTAAAGTGCTGCATAGGCCTAGCAGTGCTGAAATAAGTTATTTCACTAATCACTACTAGAATGATTAGTAGTAGGGTTAACTGATTACTGCCATGATGAACAGACAAACCAAGTAACTGGATAATACCGCAACAGTTAACCACTTTACTGTATTACCGAGTTACCGCATAACTAAACGTTGCTGTTACGAGTCTGAAACCAGGTCCAGAGAAGGGGGAAGTAAAGAGGAATGGAATGACAGGCAAATGGCAAACAGCACACTACCGCATTATGCGATAAACCAGTAAAACAGTTCACCAGTTAAACCACTGAACAATCAATGGATACCGCTCAGGAACCAGCAAGGCCAGTCTTACCGCAGGGTGGTTCGGGGTGGCCGTCTCAAGTTCCGCTCCTGCTGCTCCCAGCCACTATCTGTCTCGGCCAGGGAGTGAGAGAGATCCAAGATAGGCGGTGGAGGGAGCCAGGGAATGAGGGAGAGGCAGAGGCCCTGCCTCTCCCACACTCCCTGGAAACCTCTGGCGCCCGGCACAACCCAGGAGCCGGCAAGCGGGCCTGGCGCAGGGCTCAGGCCAGCAGCAGTGGCGGCAAGTACGGTGGGAAATGGCCGGGTTTGGGGATGGGCGGAAGGGAGTGCTCCCTCCACCCATCCCTGAGCCCAGGCCCGGGTAGTGCCCCCAGACAGAGTCAGGGCCACCGGCAGGACAATGGGGGCACACATTTCTCCCCCGCCCTGGGAACCAGTCATTGCCAGAGCAAATCAGATACTGCAGATATTGCTGGTTACTGGATAGTAGTGAATAACCATTTCAGCCCATTTCAACCAGTTCACATGCCTGTAGATTCCTCACATTGGACTCTTTGTTCTAGCTTGTTTCTTAGCAGACAAGTGGGGACAAAATCTTGGCGGAGTGAGCTGTAGCTCCGAAATGGGTAGCGCATTTGCTACCTGCAGGTAATAGCCGCATTTTTTAGTAATCTGTCGGGAGCCCGATCAGTACCCGAGTACCAAGTCGGACACCCCATTCCCCCAAAATACCAGGTATTACCATTACCATGGTACTGATCTACCATTTAACTGATGCAGGAATTGTTATTGGAAGTCAAAGAATTGGTACTGAAAGTCGGACAATTGAGTGCTTGAACTACAAAGCATCCACAGAACTATGCCATTAGCATTGTCAGTAGAGTTGCTCCCGTCCCAACCCAACTCCCTTTGAAGTCCCTGAGAAACATTCCATCATGTCCAGAGCAATGTTGGATCTGGCTAAGTGTGAATTATGAGTGAGGACAATATTTTGCTTTCTTGTCACATTGGTATGAAAATAGCCTTGCTCTTTGAAAATGTAGTGCAATGTACCGTGCTTTTATTATTTTAGAATGAAGCTTGGGGAAAAGATCTGGTCATTTAGCAGAGGTAATATTTCCTTGGAACCATTCACCCTCGTAAATAAAGACAATCTTCCTGGAGCTGGAGCTCGTCCATAAGTGCGCACAGCTGCCACAAAGAAACCCAAAGTTTCTCAATGTAAACTCAGCTAATATCATCACCATCAGAAGGTCATAAAACTGATGGATTATAAATACAGTTCTCATTTGTTTACAGCTAACATTTTTGGGTCCTGGGTAATTAGCACATTAGTAATCTCTCAAAGTGAGTGCTCGCAGGTGCTGGGAGCCAGAGCGGAGAGAGGAGAAGAGCAAAAACTTTAGAGAAACACTCTTCTGATGGGTATGTTTAAAAATAGAGAATGCTGTTTCCGTAAGCTTCTTGCTACTTGATAACACTTACCCGGAAGGCACAGGCGGTCAGAGGGCTTGTTAATTTCCTTTTGCATAAGGTAGTGCTGGAAAAATGTCAGAAATGTGAGGGAGAAGGCCTCTTTGTGGAACCGGCAGCTGGGTGTGCCTTGGAAGATTCTTCCTGCTCCTCACAAGCCCACAAAAGAAGATAAAGATCGCCCCGTGGCCCACGGCAACTGGCACTTAGCGTCTTTTGGTTAAACTCAGAAGAAGCTCTGTGTTAGTCCTTTGGGAGAGGGACACTCCTCTGGATTCTCTGAAGGGACAAAAAAGGCATCCATATGAGCAGGTGTTCAGACAAAGGTCACCTGCCCAGTTTTCTCCCCTTGCAGCCACCTCGGCCTCCACTCTGAAGCCGTGAGCTCAGGGAAGGCAAAGGTGGTTGCAGGTCACCACTGTCTCAGACGGAATGGGCTAAAATTGCAGCCATGTCAATTGCAGTTGGATATTAGGAAGAAATTCCTAACTGCAGGGCCAGTCTTGCCACAAGGCAAATTGCCCCGAGCCCTACATTTTCTCTACTTCTGTGGGCCCCGCAGTGGTCTCTGTTTTCACCAAAGCAGGTTTTCACACCAACCCCCTTCCAGCAGAGCCCCACATATGACCACCTCTAGAGTCCCACAGAGAGTGCCCCCAAGAGGGTGGAACCACAGGAAGACGGCAGGGCCATCAAGGACCCTACATTTTTATCTTTTCCCAGAGCCCCAAAAATTCTAAGGCCAACCCTACCTAACTGTGAGAACTCTGCTGACAGAGAAAAATCAAGCAACGCTCTGGTATTTTCCTAGATTCCCCTCACTCACTTTTGGGGCTTTGCTTCAGCTTACACTTGGCGATATCATTCCCAGGCTTTTCCACCCCCTGCGCTCGACTCTAGACCCCACCCGCATTTTCATCCAAGGTCAGTGCCTGGATGGAGTCATCCTGAAGGAACCAGGTTCTCAGTGGCCCTCAGCATTTCCCGCCATTTCATTACTCCAGCCTTCCACAACATCATATTAGCACTTTCAGGGATGAAGGTCTTTGTGAACTAAGGCCCACAGGGACCCGCGTTCCCTGTGTTTTCCCCCTTGGCAGCAATGAGGGAATTGCAGTGAACACGGGGCCCTGGAATGGGGGATACGATAGCAGGTTTCAAATATCTAAAAGGATGTCACAAAGAAGATGAAGAACATTTGTTCCACACTGTCACAGAAGGCAGAAGAAGTGAGAATGGGCTCCAGTTGCAGCAGTGTCCATTTTGGTTAAATATTAGGAAAAACTTCATAACTGCATGAACTGTTGGACAATGGAATAAGTTGTTCAGGGAGGTTGTGGAATCTTCTTCCTTGAACATTTCCAAAATCCAGCTGGACAAGCCTCTGTCTACGATGCTGTAGACCGTCATGGAGCAAGAGCTTGGAGTAGATGATGCTTGAGGTGACTCCAGCCCTGAAATTCTATGAGGCCGATCCCATGCCCCATGAATTCTGTGAACGCATGCGTGCACGCCGTTTCCACGCAGACAATGTGCACACAATGGGGGTCCGCGTGGTTTGTGTGCGTCTGTGCGCAGGATCCGTGGGGCATGGGATTGGCCCCTATGGCTTCATCCTCCTTGGTGGTGAGACGTAGCCATGAAAGGGGTTATCCTGAATACCTTACAATGTTTAATAGACTTATCATCACAACAGCCCTGTGAGGTTTCATTAGGAATTTCATTAGGAAATGATGGGTCAGAATATTTGAGAGAGATTTTGACATTACATCCGCAAGGCTTAAATGGGGCTTCTATGGAGTAAGTGTTTTGCGGATTGCAGGCCTTCTGATGTCACAGAAGACGATGGGACAAGAGGGAATGGGCTGAAGTTGAAGCAGTGTCAATTTTGCTTAGATATTACAGAGAAACTTCCTAACTGCAAGTTGTGTCGGACAATGGAATAAGTGTCCCAGGGAGGTTCTTCCTTGGATGTTTTCAAAGCCTGGCTGGACAACATCTGTAGGCAAAGGATATCCTGCTTTGGAGCAGGTGGGGGCTGGATTAGATGGCCCTTGAGGTCCCTTCCAAACCTACAATTCTAAGATTTTATTACTTTTACTAAGACTTAACCTCAGTGAAAGTCAATGGACCTTAGGGTGCGCTCATCACCCATTAAAGTCAATAGAAGCTGAACCATTGAATCCTTCTACATCAAAATCCCTTTTAAAACACCCAATCCTAAGTGATCAGCTCCTGAACATGCGTCTATATGGGACTCTCCACCCTCCGAAATGGGCATAGCGTCACTGAAATCCATAATGCTCCTTCTGTTTACGCCAGCTGGGAAGCCTCTCAGACGCTGAGATGTTGTTAGATATAAATGTTTGCTTGTGTTTTCATTCTGAGAGCGCGTCAAGCCTCTTTCCTCAACCTTCTTCTGCTTTGGATGCGGAAGCGTTGGAGAGATCTCCCACCCCCTTAGATCAGGATAAGTGACACAAGCTTCATTGACCTGCTAACTCTTCCATCAAGTTATGCAACTGTGTTTATACTCACAGATTTATTTTTTAATACTTTAAAAACATTTTGACTGGCTTTGTAGACTTCCATAATAAATGAGGAATCCCAAACCCAGCATTTCTCCAGCCACAAAATCCGGAATGGCAAATCCATGTCTCTCTGCAGATAGGGGGGTGGTTGGGTGGCACCAGACCTCATCAGAGGGGGATGGGTTGGTTCAATGGTCTGCATCATGCTCATTGTTTTTTGGATCATAAACTCATTGGGATACTGGTTCTCTCTTACCTGTTTGCACAGTCTACCACAATGTATCCCGAGGGGGCCTCCAAGCTACTTATCTCATTGCTCTGTTTTAAATCACTCTAAAAGTTGTCCTTTGCCATAATGTCTCCAGTTAAATTGGTAGGGTTCAGCAGCTGTTGAACTGTGACAATTGTTCTCATTGGCTGTTTGTTTCCACCAGAGCCAGCCTTACCACAGAGTGACCCAGGCCCTGCTATTTTCTGTACTTCCAGGGGCCCTGTAGCGGGCCCCCGCTTTCACCAGGGCAGTGTGTGAGGCAAGGGGCCCCAAACGCACTCACCTCTAGAGTCCCACAGAGGGTGCTCCCAAGGAGGCATGGCCACGGGGGAGGGGACCAACAGGGGGCCCGCATTTTTTCTTCCCCCCGGGGCCCACAAATTCTAAGCCTGGCCCAGTTCTCCACACATAACACTTGCCACCATTTCAGTTGCCTAAACACAAGGGCAAGCATTAGGTTTGCATACACAAAACCAGCCAGGGAGGGAACACGAGTTTGCTGAAATTTGTTTCCCAGAACAAATCCAGGGAACTCCTCAGCAAACCCGCAGAGCAGTCTAAGGGTGTTTTCAGACGGACAAACAATCCAGGGATAATTAGAAAACTATCCAGTGCTTATTTATCTAGGGATTACAAAGTGGTACCTGTTTAGATGGACATTTCTATCCAGGGATAACTTTATTCCGGGATAGTCGATCTGAACAGAACATTGCTGTTATCCTGGGATTAGAGACTTTGGGGTGAATTTCAATCCCATGGCGGTTTTTGTCCGTGCTCAGCGCACTGATTTCTGGGACTGAAGAAAATCTGATTTTCTTCATTTTTCTGATTTCTGAGTTGAAGAAAATGGAAATTCATTCCTTTGTTCTGCGGGTATTTAAACTTGGCGCTCTGCAATGCACTGTGGAACGATGAGAGTGGTAATATGGTCGCCCCATAGTCATGTGCTCCTAGATACCATAGAGGCAGAAAATGCCCAGAGAGGCTGTCCGATCTTGCCGTTGGATGCTGTGGTGCTAATCACTGGGATAGTGGACTATCTCGGGATAGTCGTTCAGACGGACATAATCCCGGGATAGTTTAATATCCAGGTGTTAGTAAATCTACAAAGTTAGGTTTTTTTTATAACACCCTGATGCAGCAGTGAGGCTTCGGGCATATCAGTTTCACCTGCTGGGGAGTTTGTTTGGGGGCAGCCAGATCAGTTTCACCTAGAGGTGTGCATGTCATTTTTGTTATATCAATAATGAAAATGAAAGTTGTCATTTTCATTATCGTTATTGCAATAACAAAAACGACAAAAAATAATAATGAAATCAATAACAATAACGAACGTCGTTACTGATTTTGTTATTGCCTAGCAGCCTGGCAGGTGTTTTTGGGAGGGTCGAGGGGAGGAGGGAGCAGAAATCTCAGAACCAGAAACAGTATTGAACTCTTGAACTGGGCCTGTGATGGGAGGGGAAGGACCTGATGGATGTAATCGCTGGCCAATGAGCAGCGCCAGCAGCTCCCAGGCAGTTGAATGGCACCTTGTGATTGCTCAATGCCTCCTGCCTCCCAGAACCAATCAGGGGAGGTCTGGGGCAGGGCACTGCAACCCTTTATACTGCAGGTCTCGGCTGCTTGACTCTGGTTCTGTGTTAGCTATTGCTCTGTCAGGGGGCATTTGCAGAATCTGCTGGTGCTTGCATTAAAAATTCTCCCATATATATCCCTACCACCTTACCTTTCCAATCCTTATTCCTTACCCTTACATTTTACCTATTTCCTTCCCCTGCCTGTCTCCCTCTGTAGATAGATAGATAGATAGATAGATAGATAGATAGATAGATAGATAGATAGATAGATAGTATAAGGTAATTTCAGATGTGACGGGCCTTTCAGTCCGCCACACTGAACCCTGGACCAGGAGCCGTCTCAGATCCCAGTCCGTGATCCGACTGGCCGTCCTTTAGACGTGCCAGCCTGATCATAGAGAGGAATCGGGGAGGGGAGGGGCTGCGCGGCGTGCGGCCGCTCAGCTCCACTCCCCCGTGCTCCACCGGGTACCCGTCCTCGGGGAGATGGGCGGATGCAGCAGCCAGTCAGGCTGCTGCACCTGATCCCATACCGCGGTCTGGACCATGGTCAGGAACGGGGCGAGGTAACAGATGTTACTTTCGTCCCATTCTTGATCGTAGTTCAGCTAACTATGATTCTGGAGCTGAGGCCGGCCTCACCTCCAGAATCGTGGTTAGCTTTGAATCCCACCAGGACTTCACTGTGGTGAACATCTGGCGGGGCTCAAACAGACGTTCATGCGATCACAGCCAACACCCTGAATCCACTGTGATTCGGGGTGGTTGACTGTGATCCCGTAACGTCTGAAATTACCCATAGTTTAGATATATATATTAGATGATAGATATAGAATAGAGATAGATTAGAGATAGTAGATATACCTCTGAGTTTTCTTTTCCCTTCCCCTGTCTGTCTCCCCCTGTCCATATATTATAGAGAGAGATTAGTTGTATATAGATAGATTAGATATTTAGATACTAGGCTGTTTTATTATATATATTAGGATTATAGGATAGGAATATTTTGTATTATACATAGGTTAGGTTTAGCTTAGATTCTGTATATATATATATAAAAAAGAAAACCATATATTATGTGTATACCAATATCAATAACGATACCAAAAACTTTGTTTGAAATCAGTACCGATACCAATACCAACAACAATGAAAAATGACATTTCATTAATAACAAAATCGAAAACGACACATTTTAATAATGAAAACGATATCAAAAAACAAAAAACGACATGGGGCTCTGGTGCACACCCCGGCCCTAGTTTCACCAGCAAGCCAGTTTCCTTTGCAGCCCCAGCTTTGTCAGTTTTATGAGCAGGTTTGTTTGCAGTTATGAGCAGCCCCTGTCAGTTTCACCAGTGTGGCATAAGGGGAGATGTTTTGCAGCTGGGAGCAGCTTCTTCAGCGGAAAGTTTCCCTTGCAGTGTGAGTTTTTCAGTTTCAACAGCAGGTTTGTTTTGCAGCTGGGAGAAGCCTTGTCAGTTTCACCAGCGAGGCATAGGGGGAATTGTTTTACAGTTGGGAGCAACTTCCTCAGTGGAGAGTTTCCCTTACAGCCCTGGTCTTTGTCAGTTTCATCAGCAGGTTTGTTTTGCAGCTGGGAGCAGCCTCATCAGTTTCATCAATGGGGCATAAGGGGAAATTGTTTTGTAGCTGGGAGCAGCCTCCTCTAGCAGAGAGTTTGCCTCACAGCCCTGAGTTTGTCTCAAACACTAAACAGCATGAACTAAAGGTGAAAGGAAGTTCCAACAGGAACGTGCTATCTGTCAGATTTAGGTACTCTGATCTGAAGCCACCGGATCAGGTATGTAGCTTTCTCCAAGGATGGATATTGTTCAGTTTGGCCAGCTGTTTGGTCATTTGTTCAGTCCAGTTTGGTTGTCTGTCTGTTCCAGTTTTGTTCTGCTTTGTTGAGTTATTTATGTTGTTTGATACAAGTGGGTTTGGTTGAGTTAAGCCTTTTCACGGTCTAGGTTGGTTCCATTGTTTGTTCTTTAGTCCAAATTTGTCTGAAAGTTGTGTAGACATTTCCAGTCAAACCCCTAACCGAACTGGAGCTGAAACACGTACTCACAAAATCAGATATACCTGTCGGATTTCTGGTACCCAAATCCCCTTGTAAATTGCAGGTACAAATCAGTTCCCAATTTCAACTAGACTTGGGTAGCTGATGTCCTGGAATATCCCAGAAAGTCAACTTCCCTTCCCTGAATGTCGACTTCCAATTCCGACTATTCGACTTTCGGTCCCAATGTTTTGGTATTCCATCTCAATTTTTTTGTTTTCTGCCCTGATTTACCAATTGGTAACCAGAAAATCAAAATATTGGTACTAGAAATTTCCAAATTTTTCGGTATCCAGGATAGGTATTGAGCAGCCCATTGAATACCTGACACAATACTAAAAAATGCAGGTACTTCCCAAAGGTACCGAATTAGGCACCTGTTTCAGCTCTAAACCAAATCCCTTACAAACCAGTCCAAACACAGACTGAACTCCTTTTAAACCAGACCAAAATCCACCACCCTAAACCAATCGCCACAATCCGGATCAGCCCATGAACCGAATCCCCCCTCCTGAACAAGCAAACTGAGCCGGATCCAAACTGAACCAGCCGCGATCCAATTGGAATAATAGCCATGAGTAAGATATTCTATATCCATTCCATCTCTAGCGAGAATGTTTTTCCAGGCTATTCCATTTGGGGATAACATTGCAGTATTGCCACAGGGTTGGTGTCCCCTGTGAGTCACTGTAATGCGGAGAGAGCCACCCACCGACTAGTACTATCTGAGTGGGTGTCTTTCTACATAGCTAAAGGACCAGCTTCCTCATTATGTCCCTCCGTGACCTCTAAGGCCGCTTTTAGACGTGCAGCTGGATCAGGCGCGGGAGCGGCGAAACAACCGCGGCGCTGTTTTAGACGAACCGGAAGCGGAAGTTGTGCTCGTGATCCTGCGCCGCGCATTCTTTTCTGGCCACGTATGTCACCCCAGCGAGATCAGGGTGGTTTGATCGCGGTCGGCAAAGAATGCGCGGCACCGCATCACGTGCACAACTTCCGCTTCCAATTCGTCTAAAACAGCGCCGCGGCTGTTTCGCCGCTCTCACGCCTGATCCCAGCTGCACATCTAAAAGCGGCCTAAGATCAGCCATGAGTGCTCTCTTGCAAGTTCCATCATTGCCCCAGGTTCATACAATTCAGGCGCGCAGAGAGGCATTCTCGGGGGCTGCACAACAGCTCTGGGACTCCCTTCCCCTGGAGGTTAGCCTAAGACCTAGTTTGAGCATCTCCTGGAGGCAGTGTAAGACTTAGGCCATATTCACAGCTGACCTGGCGGCAGCAAAAGACCCGGCAAGGCAAAGACGCAGCAGTGGGGAGGAAGCGGGTGCCGGAAGTACCACCAGAGCGAATGGGGTTCGGCTGAGACTTTACTCGTACTTGTCAAGGCAGAAAATCCAGCCTCGACAAGCACGAGTCAAGTCTCGGCAGAACCCCATTCCCACAGGCGGTACTTCTAGCGCCCGCCCCCTCCCCGCTGCCATGTCTTTGCCTCGCAGGTCTTTTGCCGCTGCCACCACATCAGGTGCAAATGTGGCCTAAAACTGCTTTCTCACATGCGTTAATACGAACCTGTTGGTGCCACAGGGAAGTCCGAGACTCAAAAGACACGTGGCTTGTCTCATGAGAATGGCGGAAAGGCGGATCTTTGCCTGAAAACGTGCGTGTCTGGCAGGGTAGGGAAAAGGTACCCTGCCGGACACCCATGTTGACAGGCAAAGATCTGCCTTTCCACCATTCTCATGAGACAGAGGTTGTGCCACTTCCCCGCGGCGTCAAAAGGTCTGTATTAATGCACATGAGAAAGAGGTCTTATTTATTTGGCCAGGCATTTAATGGGCAGGAGTCGATTCAGAGGTTGGGGAGTCTTATAATTATTTTATGGATTTTACTTCGTAGTCTCTTTCTTTTATGATGTGGGCCGCCCTGAGCCTTAGGGGATAGGGTGGGATCAAAATCAAAACAAATAAAATAAAGAAAGAATGCTGGCCACCATTCCAGCTGCCTAACACGAGGGCAAGCGGTATGTTTGGTCACCACCACCCAGGAGCAGCCCACAGGGGGGAATCATGGGTTTGCTTCCTGGAACCTGCAGGGACCCTTCAGCATGTGCTTGGGGGCCAAAAAAGGAACTACAGGCAGGAAGTTCCTCCCTGTCCCCTCCCCCTGCCGGTTTAGCGGTTCCCTTTTCAAACAGACACCATCTCCTACTGCTGCCTCACTGGGGTGGTGCTTTGCTTACAGGATCACCTGGCTAAGCTTTTTAAATCACTGTAAGTCAATTCCTGCTAAAAATCAACTACTTTTCCATGCTGCTGGCCGCATCCCATTTCAGTGCCTGCTCCTGCTGGCGGGGGCTGTTACAGCTGTTCGGTAATAGAAGCTAAGTCCTGTGCTCGGTTTAGCTTCAAGGATGCTTTAAGCCCAATGAGGCACAGTATTTAATCATAACATTTATTTTAGAAAGGCAACTATTCTCCCAGGGCAGGCTAGCGCAGGAGCAGTGCTATTGCCCGGAATAAACTGCATTCCTGGGTGCTCCTAGCCGCTCTTTTGGGTGATAATCAGGAAGATGCTTCCAGAAGGTTGACTTTCTTTCAAGCCAGTTGCCTTTTATTGTGGTTGCTTCTCATTTCTATGAAAGGATAAGCGTTGCAATTCTTGTCGAGGGCACCCTCACAACGGCCCCATTGGGTAGGTCATTGTTTCCATTTTATAGCTAATTCCTGTGTCGGCTTGGATCTTTGGGGTTTGGATCCTGAGAAGACAAACCCCAGAGCCAAGCCACCCTGCTACACCTGCTCTCCCATTTGCAACACCCTAGCCACTACACTCCACTGCTGTTTTTGAATCTATACATTCAAGAACAAAGGGTGTTAACACACATAATGCTGGCCCATTTCGCCCGCCTGGGCCAGCGCTGAACCTCGCCCATCTGTTCCAGGCCCGCCAGATACGGGCCCGGTTTAAACCTCAGCAGGGTTGGCAGCCAGGCCGGAGACGTGGGCCAGGAAGAAACCGGACCAACAATCCAACCCTGAGAGCTGCCCAGGCAGGCCGAGCTTGGCGAACTGGACAGGCATGGAGGGTTTTTGTGCCCACCTGGCCCAGCACGGGGGCGTCGCCATGGCATCCAGCCAGGGCTGCCCATCATGGCAGGAGGCGGGGCACCAGCCGAAGCGTGTGGGTGGAGCCAGCACATCGTTCCCCTCTCCCCATCCCTGACCAGGTCAGGCCAGGGGATCGTTGGTTTCCTTCCCCCAACCTAACCTGGCCAGGGATTGTGGGGGCAGCCATCCCACCTCCGGACACACAGCGGTGGAGGCAGCGGCTGTGCGCATGTTAACAACGCCCAAAGTGATAACTGCCAAGCACTGACTCACATTGAGGAACAACATCCTTGAGCAATCAAGCACCTAAGAGCTTAATTAAGCGGAACTGCAATGAGTTCCTGATTTGGTCCCCATGGGTATTAATACCTGCATTTTTGGATGCTGTTTCGGGTATCTGAATTGGGACCCAAATACCAGGTGAGTGCCTAGGGTGGCCATACCTCCCCTTTAAAAAGGACGTTTATGAACAATATATGGTGCAGGGCTGCACTGGAATGGCCACCCTATGAATACCACAAATCCCAAAATTGCAGGTGCCCGAAATTATCCAAAAACTTTAAAAAACAAAACAAAAAAAACCCTGAACATTTCCCCCAAATCCAGGATCGCAAGGATCTGGGCTTGTACCAGCAGCCTAGGGGCCTGGGCACAGCAACTGACTCTTCATCACCACTGGTTCCCAGTGGCCAGGGCCCCAGTATTAGTCATAAGATCTTCCCCAGCGCTGGCCAGGCCACCCCCCACCCTCAGCCTCAAGCCACGCCCCCAGCTTCCTGGTTGGCTGTTGGTCTGTATATAAGGCCAGCCAGGATCCACAGGAAGCAGGGGGGGGATCATCAGTCAACTTCCTGTTCCCCAGGATGCCTTTTCTTTGTCTCTGCCCTCTTGTTTCCATGTCCTTGGGCCAGCTCTGCACTGCCCCTCCTGGACCTAGTGGACCTAGGGCGCTTTTTGACGAGAGGGAGGCAAGCGGCATCATTGCCACTGCCACCTCTCCGCCCCTGCGATACTCTCTGGGATGCGTCTGCTGTTTAGACACGTCCCAGAGAGTTTCTGCGCATGCGCATCCTTCTGCGCATGCATACACTTCCGGCAAGACCGGAAGTGCGGCGGAAAGCCGGCATATTGGCGTTCCACCTTGAAGGGGGCAGGATCTCTGGGCCGGCTTCACGTGGAGGAGACCCGGCGTTAGATCGCGTCGGGGATTCAAACAGACGGCAACAATGGTGGCTGATAAAGGGCTCAGCCACCATTTCCGTCTCATCAAAAAGCGCCTCTAGCTGGAGGCTGGCCTTTCTGACCATTCTAGAACCCGGTCCGTCGGATCCCACTGGTGAGTCTGGCTGCTGGGATACTGGGGCTTGGTGTCTGCTTTGATGGGAGCTCAGCGTCTGCTTTGATGGGGGCCAGCATTATTTATTAATTAATTATTATTATTATTATTATTATTATAAGCATCTATATAGCACCAGCAATGTACCCAGCGCTTTACAGAGAATAAGATAGACACAGTCCCTGCCCGAGAGCTTACAATCTAAAGACAGGGGGAGGGGAGACAGGGAATGGGGAACAGAGGGAGAGACAAGGGATGCAACATTCATGAGGATGTGTGAACTCAGGTACCCGTTCTTGGCTTGGTTACAGTAAATTGGGAGTTTGCAGATAACAGGTGGGGGATAATCCAGGGTGGGGATGCTTAGCAGGAGTTAGGAAGTGCGGAGCGGAAGAGGTGGGTTTTGAGGAGGGACTTGAAGGTATGGAGGGTGGGGGCAAGGCGGACGAGGGCCGGGAGGGAATTCCAGGCGTGCGGGGCAGCGAGGGAGAAAAGACGAAGGCAGTTGGGGGAGCAGGGGAGGCGTGGGAGGGTGAGGGAAGGGATGGAAGAGGAGCGCACCTCTAGAATCTACAGAATGCACACCCTATGTGACTGCCAAGGGAGCCCACTCTGCCTCGTACCAGCCAAATCTGTCTAGTCCAGTCCTGCTTTCTCTTGTCTTGTGTTTTCCAGTCCAGGTCTGCCTCCTGTGTAGCCCTGCCTTGTTTACGACTGCTCCCTTGGTCCATGTGTTGAACCCCGCCCTGACTCCTGGAATCTTGGAACCCTGATCCTGCCCCAACCTTCTGGACCTGATCCTGCCACAACTCTCCTCCACGTCTCTCCAGACTTCATCCTGCACTGACTTCCTGTGCCCCAGCTCGCGGCCTCTGACAGGGATGAAAAGTCAAAAAATCAGGACAAAACCGGTATTTCAGTATACCAGTTTGTCAGTATTTTGACATTCCAGTATTTCAGGTAACCAATAAAAAACAGTGCAGGCACCAAAAAAAAACCACCAAAATTTTGGGGGCCAATTTGAGTACTGGAAATTTCATGGCTATACCTGGTTTTGCAGGTACTCGTTTCAGCTCTGCTCTAGGCTAGGGCTGAAACAAGCTCTCGCATTTCTTGAGGATTTTATTGAGAATCTCTAAGAAGGCCCTCCTGCTGTCCCCAGCTTCAGTGTTGGCCCCAACCTGCAGAGGAAAAGGATTGGGACTAAAAGACCAAGGCAACGTGTGGGTTGCATGGAGCCTAAGTTAAAAGTGAGCACAATATGTGAGAATGTACGTCTTTACTGCAGTGCTTACATGGCATGCGAGTTAAGGCAGGAGCCTTACAGTTTCCATGCTTTTGGGAGCATGAATGAATTAGTAAGAGCCTTAATTCCCCACCCACCCTTAAACTGAAGGAGTTTTAGTCTATGGATAGCTACCATTCCTGCATTTTCCCAGTTTATATTGTTCTGACTTGTTACATGCCAAAAAGCTTACATATTCTCCCCAACAGAAGTTGGTCCAATAAAAGAGACCATTGGAACTACGTTGTCTCCATCTCTTACAGTTGCAAACAACATAGCAACCACCCTCTCTCTTTCTCTCACTTCATTTTTACTACAATTGTAAGACTCTGTTACACAGCCCAGGAGTCTACTACACTGTGCTGCTTCCTTGCCTCTCCCCATTGCCCTCTCTCATCACAGGCTCTTTGGCCGACGTTTGAAAAGCCCAGGCCAAGACAAACGGCGACAAGAACGTTTTATGAAAATGTTAATGTTGCTTTTTTTTTTTTTTTTTTTTAATTCTAATGACTGATCCAAA
>QEPC01009645.1:1219308-1229922 GCA_003113815.1 Sphenodon punctatus | reverse complement strand
CCCCCCCAATCCCTGTGTAATATAGATAGATAGGTAGATATTAGATAGTTACTATAGATATAGATATGTAGGCGTTAGCTTAGTTATAGAGATAGATATAAGTGTGTAGTGATTCTGTTTTATAGTGTGTTTGTAGGACTAGGCCTTTGTAGTTATTAGATATTCCATTTAGTTCCATAGGTTTTAATAGCAGTTAGATTTAAACAGGACATTTTGCTCGGGCTAATCAAGTTTGGGCCTATTGTCCCAAACCACAATATCCTACATGCGTCCTCAGTCACTGGGATCAGGATAAGGAGGGTCCCATTCCGTCTCCTGCACCAGCTACGTGTCCCTATTCTGACATGTCCAAACACTTTGGCCCTTTTTAAATGGGCTGTGACTGAGGGGGAGGTCTGTGGGCACGCCGCTGCAGGGCCAGTGGGGAGGGGGGGCAGGTGCACATGGCACACACCCGTCCCCCTCCACACACACACATACCCACACACGGAGCAACCTGCATTGTCACCAGTTGCTCCATGCGTGGATGACAGGAGCACGTACTCATGCACCCCCACAATTACATGGGATACTCCCATGGCTCAGGACTGAGTTTGATGTTTTTCCAATGGAAGGAACATGGGGGGGGGGTCACCACTCCACTGTGGATGGGCATTAGCCGCAGTAACAGGAGCCACTATCTTAAGAGTGGCTGTAGCAGCAATGGGTAAAGACAGATATGACAAGGGCCTGCTATGGCCCAGCTGGGCCAGAGACTCACTGTTACGTCCACTTCCAGGCTGCCGGATGTGGGCCTGCAGCTGGCCCAGAATCAGTCCCCCAGATGATCTTGGGCCAAGGGCCACCCAAGTGGGCTAGAGCAGGCCCTCACATTCATTCACGCGCCCATCCCTGCCGTGATGCGGTGGCCGCCACGGCTGCCTGTTATTGGCCACCCATTCATGGTGAAGGGTGAGGTGCTGGGGGTGGGGCCACCCAGCTGCATGTTTATTTTGTTCCCCTGCCGGGTGGGGGGGAAGACTCACCAGCCAGCCCAGTCTGTGCCCTGACCTGATCCTGCTACGGCTGTCCCCCCTCCCTGAGCGTGTAGTCACCACACTAGCTGCACATTTTTTTCCCACCCAATATTTCTGCTGCATTTTGGAATGGGGGAAGAGCTGAAAGGTGTAGCACATTTGCTTCCCGTGGTAATACCTGAATTTTGGAGTATTCTAATAGGGGCCTGATTGGCACCCGAATGCTGAGTGGGGCACCCGATTACCCCCAAAATAGCAGGCATTACCATTAACCAATTGACTGCTTTACCAAATTGGTAAAACAGCAAATTGGGACAGGACTCATGGCAGGAAGTTGGAAAAATCATACTGGAAGTCAGAAAAATGGTATTGAAAGTTGGGAAGACCATACATCAAGTAGCCCAGCAGGAAATAATTGGGTACCGATTAGAATCTGACGTTACCAGGCCGGGATGAGTACCAGAATTCCAATGAGTATATCCATTTTTGTGGGTACTTGTTTCAGCTCTATAATGGGGGCAAGAATGGGGACAGGAGGAACATAGCTCAGGGAGAAAGGGGGAAGAGCAAGACTATTTAAAATATTAACGATCAGTTTGTCAGTCAAACACCCAGCTGGATCTATAGAAAGGCAGCACCCAATGAGCTGAATTGCCCTTGACCATCAGCCGCTAGGGATGGGTCAACACGGTTCAGATGTTCGGAGTTCAGACCGAACTCGGTCTGTTCGGATGACCGAACCGAACTTCTGAACCGAACCCAAACAGACCCAACCGAACTCAATCCGAACTCGAAAATGACCGAACAGTTTGGTCGCGTTTGGATTAATTCGGATGAGTTCGGGCGGAGAAAACGTGACTGGAAGACCCAGGGAGGGGGAGGCAGCTGAGGATCAAACTTCCTGGCACCAGGGGTGGAGAGGATCGGAGTAGCAGCCAGCCTGCCCAATCACCATCCCTTTTCTCCTCAGACCACTGGCTTCGCAGTCTGCGATTGGACATGGGGGACGGAGGAGCTAGGCTGCACAGAGTCAATAGGACTTGCGGTGAGGTGGGCACAGCAAGTAACAAAAGTAATTGCCCTCCCCCCCTTCCAACACCTTCTGAGCTAGCCACTGATCCTATCTGCAGACGTTTTCAGATGTCTCCCTCTCCCAGCAGTTTGTGTTCCTCCCAATCCATTGCCATCTTCCTCCTATTTCACCCATCCCACACATTTACCTCCCTAGTATCACTTATTTAGATTAGATTAGATAGACCTAGGTGTTATTTTTATTTTTTACCCATGCCTGTGTTCTTTCTCCCTACCCGCCATTGAATCCTCCCCTCCTCCCTTTATATATTCCATTCCTGATTCCCTTCCTCTGTTTTTTGGATTTATTTAGAGTAGGATTAGATTGATTTAGCTTTCATTTCAGTTTTATACCCCTCCCTGTGTGGTATACCCCCCCCAATCCCTGTGTAATATAGATAGATAGGTAGATATTAGATAGTTACTATAGATATAGATATGTAGGCGTTAGCTTAGTTATAGAGATAGATATAAGTGTGTAGTGATTCTGTTTTATAGTGTGTTTGTAGGACTAGGCCTTTGTAGTTATTAGATATTCCATTTAGTTCCATAGGTTTTAATAGCAGTTAGATTTAAACAGGACATTTTGCTCGGGCTAATCAAGTTTGGGCCTATTGTCCCAAACCACAATATCCTACATGCGTCCTCAGTCACTGGGATCAGGATAAGGAGGGTCCCATTCCGTCTCCTGCACCAGCTACGTGTCCCTATTCTGACATGTCCAAACACTTTGGCCCTTTTTAAATGGGCTGTGACTGAGGGGGAGGTCTGTGGGCACGCCGCTGCAGGGCCAGTGGGGAGGGGGGGCAGGTGCACATGGCACACACCCGTCCCCCTCCACACACACACATACCCACACACGGAGCAACCGGCATTGTCACCAGTTGCTCCATGCGTGGATGACAGGAGCACGTACTCATGCACCCCCACAATTACATGGGATACTCCCCCACATGGACGATGGGTGTCTATGCGGGGGAGCGTCTCGTGTAAAAAGGGCCAATGTTGAAGCACAGGGCTACATAGGAGAGCCGCCACAGTTCTCTTGCCCCCGGGCTGTTCTGTCGCTGCAGAGGAAAGGGACAGGATTTGCTTTTAAATGTTTACACTGTAGATCATCTCCTTGGTCTTTGCTTTTCGGATAAGGGCCCAGCCAAAAACAAGGGAAAACATCAGGTCAAGAACTCAGCGTAAATCCTCAGTTACCCGGAGACACAGGAAATCACAATAGACAATCTAAACAGTTTCTTATTAACTTCCTAATGCCACCATATCAAACCGTAAACCACAAGTAAATAGCCCAGTGCCGTCGGCAGCGAAACACTCTCAGACCGTCTGAGTCGATAGCACGATCACGAGATAATTCGGCAGAGAAAAGAAGTTAGAACCACTCAGGCTCAAATCACACATCTCCGAAATGTGTAAGCTGAAACACCCCTGGACGGAGCATAAAGTGAAATGAGAGGGGGGGAGGGGGGATCACTTGTACCCCTTGTAGGAATAGGCAGCTAAATTAGCAACAGCTGAAATTGGGGGCAGTGGTATTGAAGGTAATTCCTCCCCTTTAATCTCCAAAGTCCCCACCCCCCACCCCAACATGATAGCACTCTCCACTCTTATCCCGTTTCTGTGACATTTAAATGCCAGTGGGGGAGCTGAATTGCCCCAGAGGCAGCTCCTGGTAATCCTCAGGGCAGCAGCAGAGGCCTTAAGTTAAGGAAGGGAACTGTTCCCATGAAACAAACTTGGGGGGCGGGGCAGGGGAGACAGACCCCCTCCGTCAGGATGCATGGGGCTCACACCCAGGTTTCCAGCTCAGAGGCAGTGAGTGGTTACCCTGTCTGGTGAGACACCCCAAATCCAAGCCCAGAAACCCTCTGTTCTTAACACCTGTCTGATCAGCCAAGCTTGACCCTTGCTGGGATTGGTTGGTGCAGGCTATATAACTTCCATGGCTCCTGTTTGCCCTCTGGCGATGCAACAAGGTGAGCTGATTACCTAAGGCCATCTCCGCCTTCTTACTAAGCGCCTTGCCCTGCTCCTATCCTGCACCTTGCTCCCTAGCTCCAGTGTCTCCCTAGCCCTTGTCTTTTCTACCAGTGCCAAGCTCCTGATTCCTGCACCTGCCTCGCCTGCCACTGCCCTACCCTGCTGCCCCTTGCCAGTGTCACTCCTAGACTCTGATTCTTCTACAAGGTGCTTCCTTGGCTCTCAACCCTCTGGACCACACCTTGGTGTTGCCTCTGGATTTGCCCTCCTGGAGTGTTTCCCCCCTATTGGACCTTACCTTCCTCTTCTGACCCTCCAGCTTACATCCAGAAATGGCCTCAGCCCTTCCAGACCTTGGCAGCCCTGATCCTGCAAAGACTGCCGAAGATCCTGTCTGCTCTTGCTACCTCACCCAGTGTTGCCTAGAGATCTCAACAAAGACAAAGGCCCCCTCACGGGAGCGAAAGACATTCTCTGCCTCCGAAGAAGTTCTATTTCTAAATAGACAACAGGTAGAAGAACCCCCTGAGAAAGTTGACGAGTTCACGCAGATGGCCGTTGGCAGAGGTAAGACTAGAACCCAGATCTCCTGCTCACCCCGTCTCCATTCCATACGGCCCCTCTCTAAAGTCAGTCCGGCCCTGCCCACACAGATCCAGTTGCAGTAGCTAGAGATGAACGGCACTCTGCAGATGCAGCCGGGGGTTTTGCAGATGTACGTTGACTTTGTTAAGGCCGCACTCCAGCTCTCAAAGGCATCCTGAACAAAGTTTACTAAGCAGGATGATGTCACCGGGGTGGGGGAACCTACCCTACGAACCCAACGGCAGATAAACTTAGCCTAATGACAGCCCGGGTCAAGCATTTGCATATAAATTTTAGCTCTTAAAAAATTTATGAACAGCAAGGAGATGATGGCAGAATAAGGTGATGAAGAGTTTCAATGAGCTCATATTTAACATCATCTGAGTCTTGTCAACTTTCCATTCTGGGAGGAAGCGCTCATTGTGTGGCTAAACGTTGTCTCTTAAAACAAAAGGATAAAGCAGCTGGCTTGACAAAGCACCGGAATTGTGGCTGTAAATCTGCCACGCCGCGCAGTTTATTACATTTCCGTAGCAGAAGAGAGGATTTATGGCGTGACGCAAGAGGTTCGGCCAGCCTCGCTGTCAGTGGGGTACCTGTCATAACTTATCTCTGAAATATGAGCTGAGATTTGAAGGCAAGCGGAAAACGGGGTGCCCTCTTCAAATCAGTTTGTCGGAGAGACCATCCAGCTTGAAGTTAAACTAAGAAAACTAAAAGTTACTTTGGGCATTCGTTCAAGGAAGCCGCTTAACTGGTCTTGTGTGTCGTAAAACAAGTGCCTCCATTATTACGAGGATTATTTTATTTATATAGTAGTGTACCAGCCATGGGCTTAGCACTGAACAGTTGGGATAAGAGACGGGTCCCTGCCCCGAGAGAGTTACAATCTTGAATGGACATGGGGAAGGGGGACACAGGGAGAGATAGGGAGACATTGATGGAGTCGAGAAGTGACAGGTGCACATGTTTAGTGTAGTTCCAGGGAAGAAGGATCCTAATGACAGACAGTCCTAAAACACAGACTCTATGGGGGAAATGATGATAATAATAGTTTTATTGATAGAGTGCCCGCCACCACCAAATGACACTTTGGGTGAAAACAGACATAACACTAATTCCACTTGAACAACGCTTTAATGCCGCTTTAATTAACATTTCTTATGCATGTTTCAAAGCTGCATAGTGCACCAGTACAGCCCTGCAACATGTATAAGAAATGTTGAAACAGCATTAAAGTGGTGTTAAAGTGGAGTTAGCTTTATGCCTGTTTTCACTGTTTGAGTGCTTTACAACATAGATTAAAATACAGTAAAATGCAATCAAAAACCTCAGAACCATTTTAAAAACAATTAAAGCAAATTTAAAAGGGAAAGGGGAAGGGGGAAAAAATACATTTAGGGGAAACTTTGACAGAACGGGAAAGGCATGATGGACGAGGTAGGAAAGATGAAAACTTTCCCGTAATTATCTCCTTTTTTGTAAGACGGTAGTTTCAGTTTGGCACGCACGCCGCTTTTAGACGTGCACGGAAGAATCTCGCGGCAGTGTTTAGACGCGACATCTCACGCATTATAGCCAGCCGCGCATTCCTTTAAAACCGCAAACTAAATACCGAGGTGTTTAGTTCACGGTTTTAAAAGAATACGTGACCGGCTATAAGGTGCGAGACATCGCGTCTAAACCCTACCCGCGAGATTTTTACATGCGGCGTGCTTGCAAGCTGGCAACAGGGCTTAATTTGAGGAGAGGAGCTTGCCAGGGTTCATCCCCAGCAATTCAAATCATGGGGGGGGGGGACTAAGCCCTAGGCGCACCCCAAAATGTGAGAGACGAGGAAAAGGCCGATATTCACCCTTTCAGGGTTGAAAATAAAAGCCAGGGGAAAAAAACTGAATGGTTTGTTTGATTTTCATATGACTTTCTGTCTGCCCTGGTCATCCTACAGATGAACTCCCAGGAGCTCCAGATTTATTTTCAGCTGCAGAGAGGCAGGTTTGTCCAGTGGTTGGGTTGCTAGCTGGAGACTAGGGTTAATTTCCCTGCTCGCACAAGCTCTGGGCCGGTAGGCGTGGTTTCGGAGCAGGGGCGGGGCTTCTAGGGCAGGCCTGAGCCAAGGCAATTTTTTTTTTTTTACAAATTAAACCCTGGCTGGTGGCCATGCCTCCTACATAGGTGACGTGACCACTTAGCTAGGCAACATAATCCCTTATATGTAGGGGGGTCATACTGCCTATGTAAGAGGTCATGTTCCCCCTGACCACTCCTGTAGGATGCTCAGGTCCATGGAGTCCTATGGGGGGTCCGGCCCCCTAACAAGTAAGGAGGAGACCCCATCACTGACCTAGACAAACTAGAAAGCACAGTTCGGAGGATTTGGATTTTGCAAACGCTGGATCTATCCCATCAAAGCATACTCCACTCCTTGCTTAAACTAATATAAATATGAAACAACAACTTGACGGATTACACCCTTTTTGCATCCCAGAAGCCAGCATCTCCTGGCCAAGAAGAACGTCAATGACTTCAGCTGGAGTTTAGCTGCAGTATTTGGTCACCGGCGGTGATTAATGCCGCTCATCAAGAGACTGGTTTTCATTTGCAAACATCAAATCGACAGCAACCTGAGCAACAAGCAGGTTTTATGGGAAGAGGAGGGAAGGCTGCCGAGTGGGGTTTGCATGCAAATCCCTCACGTCTTCTTTTACTGTCTCCTGTTTTAAACGGTTCCCAAACGCCATCCCCTTCACTCCCGACCCGGATCAGACTAATAAGAACACCACCTCAGGGAAAAAGGCGAGCACGCAGACGCACTTCCTCTCCGAAGGATCAAACAGCCAAGACCATTCCTTTTCAAGTTTTATTAATCCTCTTTCATAATTTCCACCACATCATTAGTCATTTCCTACGATTGACTAGTCGGTGGAAGCATCATCACACAGTAAATAGCAAGATAGCCGTGCCACCTGCGAGCCCTAGGTCTGAGAACTCCCCACAACCACATCTGGGGGAGAGGCGACAGGGTGCATTTCAAACGGCCAGGCCAATTAGAAGGGCAGGGTACTCGGTTTTGATCTTCCGCTCATTTCCTTTATCGGCCTCATCTCTCTCTAGCGGGGCTTGAAAGTCACCCACAGGAGCTGCTATGGAGCTCAGTCCAAAAAGCATCTGAAAGAGAATGGCATGGTGTAGCAGGGCACTTTGGGGCAGCAATAACTTTGGCAAAGAAGGGCCCGGCTGCCTTGCTGATCCTGCCTCGTTCAGATGAGCAACACCGTTACTTGCATCATGATCATTTATTTACTTGCTCTGTCTGCTTTGCTACTTGAAACACCCCCACACAAACCAACAAAGCCTAACCCTGCCTGTTAGATGCCAGGCCAAATAAATCAATCATTGTTAATTTCTGTAGCCCCTCTCCCCACCAAAACGGCACTTGGGGCACTTTAAAACATAAGAAGAAAATATAAAGTCCATTTAAAGACAAATCCATTTTAAAACTATTTCAAGGGGGAAGGTAAAGAGAGAGGTCATCATACATTCAGGAGAACCGGCAGTGTATCCTAAAAGCACTTGGAGAAAAAATAAGTCTTCAAGTGCTTTTAAAATTAGGTAAGGAGGGGTAAATATACTAGGTCTTAGGCTGCCACCAGAGATGCCCAGGCTAAGACTTAGGGAACCTCCAGCGGAAGGAAGTTCAAACGTCATACACCAATGGTCCATCATAGCCCAGCATTGTCACAACCTGACACAATACCTGGATCTCAAATCCAGGGCTCCGGCAGAGGCCTCCCCCAGGCGTGCTACCCGAGACCCTCCAGGATCCCCGGCAGAGGCCTCTCCCAGGCGCGCGCTATCCGAGACCCTCCAGGATCCCCGGCAGAGGCCTCACCCAGGTGTGCTACCTGAGACCCTCCAGAGGCCTCACCCCGGCAGAGGCCTCCCCCAGGCATGCTACCTAAGACCCTGAATCAGAGATGCTGGGCATTGAACTTGGGACCTTATACATGCAAAGCATGCACGCTACCACCTGAGCCATGGCCCACCCCATGGTGCGCTTGGCTTATCTTAGAGACCGCAGACGGACGTAAGGAAGAAGGCGGCTCTTTAGAGATACAGGGTCCAGGCCATTTAGAGCTTTATAGGTCAAAATAATTATTGTTTTATTTTTATCACACTCCCACTCCTGAGAGCACTTCACACCATAGAATAAATACAATATAAAATATAAATTCCATTTTTAAAAAAACAAAATGATAAACCATTTTAAAGGGGAAGGTAAATAGGGACGGGGGAAGACATTCAGGGGAACCAGCAGTGGATCCTAAAGGCACCTGGAGAACAGATAAGTCTGGTGCCTTTTGAATTTGAGGAAGGAGGAACTGAGATGAATATCTGGAGACAGCAGGTTCCACACTGAGGGGCCCACCCCAGCACCAAGTGGGGGCGACGTCATCCATGGAGGGTTAGAGATTTGGCGGTAATCAGAAAACGCATCCCAGTCAAAAGATGACGTTGAGAAAGGGATGCCTAAATGCCTCTTAGAAGGCGCCGGAGGAAACCCTGCCTTCCTGTAGAGAGGTAATGATAATGCTGGCCAGTAATGGGTCCAGTATCTCCCAACCAGAGCCCCACAGACCAAACCGAACCCAGTGGGACATAAGAAGTCTAGTCAGGCTTGGTTTAGGAGCCCTCGCGGGCCATGCCCCTTGGACTCAAAGTAGGTCGGACTCCTTGAGCAAGATGCTCCCACCAAGCACTGTGACATTATGGCGTTACATGGAGGTGGGGGACACATGAGGAAAAGGGCACGGGGAAAGGCTTAACCTGCTCCTTTCCCACACCCAGAGCACTGTCACATCACAGTTTTGCGAGCGTCTGCTACACACGCTGGACTTGCGATGGCTTCAGCAGTGACTGCCGCGAATGAGGAGCGCGTATACCTCCCAACGTTTGGGGCAGTCAAGGAAGGAGAAGCCCTGCCAACTCAGTCAGTAAAGCCCCACCTAACCATGAGAGAGCCCCATCCACCCCCTCCCTCAGGCACTCACACACACAACTCCCACAGTCCCAGGGCATTAAGAGGGACAGACACTCTCCGGCGTCTCATTCCTTGTCATTACATCATCTCCCCATTGGCCTCTCAAGGGGATTTACCTGGGAGGCCACCCAGAAAAGAGGGGCCTGAGGCTTGAATTCTGGTCTTTTTTTCCCTCTCTCTCTCTCTCTCTCTCTCCTGAAAAAGAGACTGTGACCCGTGAAACAAGGACAGTGGGGAATTCAGCACCCAAAAGAGGGCCTGTCCCTGCAAAATAGAGACTGTTGGGAGGTATACTGTAGCAGAAGCCCCCTTCGCGGCCAAAATGGCGGCGACGGGGTATTTGTTGCGTCCCCCCCTCCCCTTTGCCTAAGGGGAGACGCAAAGAATGGCCTTGGCGAAGGGGCTTGTTAGAAAGCCCCTTTGCCTGGTGTAGGGTTGCTTGGCAACCATCCTGATAGCGAGGCGACGCATGCGCGCCTCGCTGGACCAGGAGGGCCCCGCCTCTGATAGAAGGAGCGGACCTCTGGAGAGCCACGTGAAGCGGCATTCTCAGTTGAACGGACGAAGAGTCAGCAGCACGGTTGTTTGCTGATGAGCTCTCAGCCCACACGCATGTTAGAGGGGACAGGGGAAGAGGGGAGGTAGATCTGGCTAACCGGCTAATTGATCCCTCGAGTACTCTGCACACTCGCGAGGGGGCACCACGATGGTTGGGAAAGACACCCCTCAGGTTGTAATAGGGCCGCTAGCTTAAGGATAAGCGGCGGCCTATCTCATCATAGGGGGGGAGACAGCAAGGCCCTGAGTGGACCCCCACTCGAGTGTGCTGGTTGCAAAGGCAACCCCTTAACCCCCACGAATTCACCAACCTCGCACGTGCCCCAGGGATACACACAGGGAAGGGGGTGCTTA
>QEPC01009645.1:1192052-1209520 GCA_003113815.1 Sphenodon punctatus | reverse complement strand
GCTTAGGGGAGCAGGGAAGGCGTGGAAGGGTGAGAGAAGGGACAGAGGAGGAGCGAAGTGCACGGGCTGGAGTATGGAGGGCGATAAGTGCAGAGAGGTAGGGGGGAGCGAGGTTGTGAAGAGCTTTATGGGTGAAGACTAGGAGCTTGTTCAGGATTCGTTCAGGAAGGGGAAGCCAGTGAAGCGAAGAGAGGAGGGGCTGCACATGGTTGAAGCGACGGGCGAGGTGGATGAATAAATATGCTTTCAAGTGCTTTTGAAAGATGAGGAAGGAGGCCATCCGGAGGGAGGGAGTTCCACGCTGAGGGCCCCACCCCAGCAAAGGTCCAACCAACCGCCGATTTAAGGCACAATGCCAGGATCCCCAACAGCGAGTGGATTCTGAGCGCAGATATAACCGGCAGGGCAAGGATCCAGCAGTAGGTCTTAAATACAGCCGGAGCCTAGACCATTAAGGGCCCTGGAAACCAGCAACACAATCTTAAATTCAACCGGCTGCTCCACAGGCAGCCAATGCCGAGAACGCAGGGCGGGCGTAATGTGATCGCAGCTGCCCAAACCAGGAAGCAGCCGCACTGCCACATTCTGCCAGTAGGCCCGGACAGTCAATGAGCCTAGGAGGAGGTTTGGTGCTACAGCCTGAGCTGCCACTGGGATCGTTGCAGAGCAGTGACTAGGCATGGTGGCGACCGGGGACACCGGAAGGTGGGTCGCACTGGAGAGGGAGACAGGAGAAGTCACTGCAGGATGGATGAAATGGGCCCACAGGCCAGGAGCAGGAGGTTTCCCCAAATCCCTGTGGATTTATTATTAATTATTATTTATATAGCGCCAGCGATGTACCTGGTGCTTTATAGACATGATGGGCGACTTTTAACCCCCGTCAGCCCAGGGGTCCCAGACAATGGGTCTTGACCCCAAATGAGGTCACATCATCTGCCAATGGGGGGTCACTACCCCGAAGGAACTTGGTTGCCCTGTCTCTGCCACAGACTTGGTATGTGACCTGGCTAAATCACTTACCTCCCATCTCACTGGATTTTAGATATTCCTGCTACCCATTTGCCTCAAAGGGATGCCGCGACTGTGACACTCTAGTTCATAGCCCGCGGGGAAACGCATTAGCAAATAAAAGTATTGTCTCGTAGTCAGCGGAGGACTGGTCATAATTCCATCGTATTCAACTCTGGTCAGACCTCACCTCGAGCACCGTGTATGTTTTGGGGGATCCTCATTTTAGGACATTGAGAAACTGGAGCGGATTCCTAGGAGGGCTATACGGGGCCTGGAACGCAAGTCTTATAAGGAAAGGTTGATGGCACTGGATATGTTTAGCCTAGCAAAGAGGGGATTGAGGGGAGGCTTCAAATGATAGCAGTCTTCAAATCTTTAAAGGGCTGCCACTAAGCTGACGGTACGCAGCTATTCCGCGCGGTGACAGCGGGGCAGGACTAAAAATAATGGGCTCAAGTGACAGAGAGATTTGGGTTAAATATCAAGACAAACTTCCTAACAATAAGAGCAATGGAACAAGGTGCCTAGGGAGGTTGTGGGCTCTCCCTCGCGGGAGGTTTCCATAAAGAGGCTGGACGGCCACCTGTCGGGGACGCTGTCGCTGTCGTCATCCAAGCGGCGGGCTGGACTACATGACTTTTGAGATCCCTTCTGACTCTGACAGTCTACGGACCCAGATGAAAGACACAATAAAAGCGCAAAGGTTCCCTTTGCTTCTTTTTTTTTTTTATTAACGCCGGTAATGAAATCTTGGAATCGGAGGCTCAACCATAATTGCTACAGGCAGCTAATAAATTGCTTCTGTTGCCTCAAAATGAATTTCCGTGAATCGGGATCTTTGTTCTCGTGGCGGACTGGTTATTTTTTGCCCTCTGCTGAAGTTCATGCCGTAATGACAGAGGGGAAAGAGTATAAAATTAAACGGTGGCACGTCCTGCTAGAGATAGATGGGTCACGCGACCCATGCTCCAGAGGAGAGTCATTACTTGCGCTGTGTTACAGAAACCAGAGAGCTGATCTGAAATCAGGGCCTCACGGCGTTGGGCAGAGCCAGCCCGATTTCAAATGCCCCAGGGCTTGCTGTGGCTCACATCTTTACCAGGGAAAGGTGGGGAGCCCTTGTTCACGTCCAGCTTGGCCCCAAACACACCCATGTCTAGGACCCCATGGAGGGTGCTGTCACGGGTTGGCGGGTCTGCACCCCCACTTTACCGGGTTTGAGTGACTCAGTTTCCCTCGTGTACGGCCCACTTGAACCAGTTTTTCTCTCTGGCCGATTCAAGCCTGCCACAGGGACAACCCCTTTGTCACCCAAGGGCCCGATCCTTCCCGTTTACAGACTCTTTAATCTCTGGGTTCGCAAGAGCNGTCACCCAAGGGCCCGATCCTTCCCGTTTACAGACTCTTTAATCTCTGGGTTCGCAAGAGCTTGAGAACTCTTGTTGCTCACTTGTGTTCCAATGGCTCCCGAGGGGACGGGACCAGAAAGGATTTTATTTTCACACACACATGGCCAAATTCTAAGGCCAGCCCTGATTCTGGGCACTGGACATTTACATAGTAAGGAACAGTTGTTGCCCAGAAGGGCGTACAATCTAATCAGAGGGGGCCACAGAGAACTTACAATCTAATCAAACGTTGCCAAGGTCCGCAAGACTTCCTTTACCACAGACACAGCCAAAATGCCCATAGGACAGTTCCATCCTGCTGCTTTTGCTGCCCAACACACACGTGGCCACAAGGTTCCTCCTTTGCGCTGAAAAGAAAACTTCAGGGCCGGTTCCGTCTTTAATGGACCAGTCCAACCCAAGTGTAATGAGGACTGGACTGTGATCCAGTCAACAGGTTGCCCAATAGTCTGCACCTGCAGTATGCATTTTGGGCATGCGCAGGACACCACCATATTTCATGTATGCGCAGAGCAGGGGGTCCAATCTTTTGGAAATTGGTAGCAAAGGACGCCAGCTGGCCAATCCCAAGCTCCGCACTCTCACTGGTGGTGGTGGAAAGAGTCAAAGAATAAGGGGGCGAGAGAGCGTGGAGGTAATAGGTGGTTGGGAAGGGGAAGAGGAAGGAAGGCTGAAGGTGTTAGGTGTAAGGCCGACAAAAGGTGTAAGCTCTATGTAAGTATATGTGGTGTGGGGGGAACAGTTCAAAAAAAGTTTGAAAACCACTGGATTAGCACTTTTGCGAGTTGCCTCCTCCGGCCCCCAAAGCCCAGCGTTTCACATGTTATCATAAAGAGGTTAATTGTCATGAGAGCGATCCCGTAGCCCTGCACAGGAAGGGAGAAACATTAGACCTGGCAGCAGAACCCACTGCGTTATCAGTCCTGCGGACAGAGCTGCCTGGCATAAAAGTTTCTTCTTCGAATAGCTATCCTGATAACTGAAGCCGTCCTTCCTCTTATCAGGCCGGCAGCCCCACACTCCGGCGGGTCCCAGGCTGATCAAATGGCCTTCATCGCTGCCACCGCTTCCTACGAAAGGATGAAAAGAGGCCTGTGAGATTAGGAGTGGACAGAAAGCGTGCCCTTATCATTTTGGAAGTAATGTTCCCGGTTATCTAAAGCAATGTAATTATATCATACACTTTATCTGCAAGCGGCTTTTTTCCCCTTCCGGGCAGGCAGGGAGATAAACAAGAGACGCTTTTTATTACAATGAGGATCAGGATGATTCCTTCCACATCGTAATAAGCACAACTAAAGTTTCATTTTGCCTTTGGCAAGGTGCCCTTCCCCAACCGAAGCATGTAATCTTCCCCAAAATGGAGGTGGGGGCAGACAAGTATTTTCTTGAAACATTGTTTGTAAAAGGCCTAATTTATAATGGGGGACTGCTTGCATTAGGGGATTCTTGGCACAGATGGTTAACAAGAGTTTGCTGTTCCTTTGCCAATTTTTTTTATACTTTAAAAAAAAAAAAAAAATCAACAGAGCTTTGTGGAGGCCTCCCTTGAAAAACAATACAAGCTTTTTTCCCCTAGTTGCTGCCCCATCAGGAGAGAAGAGCGCCCTGCAATTTAATCTGTCATTGTTCTTCTTGACAGACATTGTAGCTGTCAATGCGCCCCGTCAAAACATACACACGATTAGATTCACCGTGCTGGAGTGCCGGTTTTTATTTTATTATTTCTAAAAATATACCAGAAATGATCTGGCAGCCCCATTTGTTGGGGGACAGTAATGGAAACACAAATGCTCTGCTCTCCCCCCTAGTGAACTTCAAACCCCCGCAAAAAACATACCTCTTCCATCAAGTCCTCTCGCCCTCTCTTAGTCTCCTTGTTTATGATGGTCTCCTCTCCTCTAATCAAACTAAGCAGGTGCACCAGACACTTCCTGAATGTACCTCAGGCTCTGCCTAGGTGCCCCTTCCCCTTGTCCATTCCACATTGGGTGTAAACAGACAGACGCGTAGGCAGCCTGCCCCAAACTGTTCTGGGGTTGCACCCCTGCATCTACCCTCTTGCAGCCCCGCCTGGGTCCATTTTAGATGGACCCAGTAGGTTTCCTGTCCTGCAGTCCACCCAAATGCCCCCTCCCCCCCCTCACATCACAGAGTTGCGGGCAGATCATTAGGCGCTCTAGGCTGGCCCACAACTCTATGGTGTTGCCCGGGGCAACGTCCGGCTGGAAGCAGAGATGCAGCGTGGGTCGTAGTGCCACCTCGGGCCAACGCCCCGGGACAGGGACTAGATGAAAACGGGTCCGGGTGGAGAAGATGGAATGGGTCCCCTACCGAGGCACTCGACACAAGTGTGTCTAGTAAGCACTCTACACGTGTGTGGGGGCACCCCAGGCTTATGCGCCCTGATGCGACTGCACCACCCCCAGGCCTGTCTGTTATCACAACTGTTCAGCACCAGGCACATTGCTGGTGCTCTATAAATAATAAGGGTGGTCCTTTGGATGCAAATTCGTTTCGGTTTATTTTTATTTTGTTTCGTTTCTCAACATTATCAGCATTAAGAACGTAAGAAATGCCATACTGAGTCAGACCAATGGTCCATCAAGCCCAGGATCCTGTCTCCGAGAGTGGCCAATTTTGGTCACATGAGAGAAATACCAGCAGTCACAATGGGCAATCCATTCCCCGCTGATCACTCCCTGCTCCCAACAGTATTACGGATCCGTATTTAAATCAATTAAAAAATAAAAATAATTTAATTTTTTTTAAAAAAATAATGACTCCGTACGCACAAAATCGCCACCAGACCATTCTGTGCATGCGTGATCTTTTCCAAGCGGTTGCTGCTGCCATTTTGGAAGGGGCAGATGGTTTCCACATGCGTCAAATGGCCACCGTGCATGTGCCAATTGGCTACCCTTTTCCAAAAATGGTGGGAGAAAGTATGCACATGCGCAGAACGGTCCAGTGACCATGTGCGCATGCACAGTAATTTAAATGATTATTTATTTATTTTTTAATTAAATTACTGTACATGCGCAAAAGGTTGCCAGACTGTTCTGCACATACGCACCCTTTGGGCAGCTGGTCTGCGCATGTGCAAAATGGCTTCGCGAATGCACAGAATGGTCGTCCTTTTCCAAAATGGCGGCAACACCGTCACTGTCATTTTGGAAAAGGGTGTGCATGCAAAGAAAGGTCTGGTGGCCGTCTGGTGCATGCACAGTAGGGCTGATGCGGCAGCAGCAGTTACCACACCGCGATTCCATTCCGCCATTTTGAAATTGTCCTCTCCACATCGCGACTTTTCTGCGGACATTCTGCTAATTCCACCAGCATTCCGCAAATTGCGGAATTGTGGAAAAATTGCGGAAACTGTCAGAAAACCGCTGTTACGCTATTTTGTGGTGCTGGCGGAATGGCGGAGGTAGCGAAAATGTCATGTTTCTGTTATTTGTGAAGCCTGTGGAAGTAGCGGAATGAAATTAGCGGAACTGCGGAAGTAGCAGAATGAAACTAGCGGAATGAAAGCCTCTTCCACACCTTACCAGTAATTGCGGAAACACGGTTTCCGGCAGAAATAACTACCACTGCGATATTCCGCTACAGCCCTAATGCACAGTAATTATTTTATTTTATTTTAGAAACAAACCGAGACGGGCTTGTTGTCGTGCAGTTCCGGTTCAGTTCAGATTCATCCGTAACAGCCCAGTCCATGTAGTTACGGATTTAATCCGAATCGGAATTCTCACCCGTACTAAATAAATAATAATTGGTACGATTGTAGAAGTGGCTCTGTCTGGTAACGAAACCTTCAGCCTAGGTGCTTCCATGAATAAATACGTTCTCCAACAGAGAATCAAGCAAGGTTTTGGTCTTCAAACCAATCAATAGTCATCCCCAGTCTGGCCATGAACACTGTGAATCTCGATTGTGCAGAGGAGTTGCCAAAATGTAGTTCGAAACCAGTTACCTTTTCTGTGGCTCCAATCTTCACCGTGGCCCACTGGCACCTGTGCCAGGATTGGGCTGTATATGGGAAACGGACATTACAAATGTCCAGACATTGGAAACAAACCTGCCTTCACATACTACCACTCCTCCTCCCCCCCCCCCGAGAGTCTTCCTTGAACCTTCTTTGTCTCTTTTCCCATGCTTCCCCCCACCCCCCGGAAGCCTGGAACTCCCTCCCCCAGGGGCATAGCTACCAGCAGTGCAGCAGGCACAGCTGCCATTGCCGGCACCAAATCAACACCAACTAACGAACAACAACAACATGAGCCTTGAATGATGGCTAGAAAGCTACGTCCTGGTGCAATTATAATGGTGGATGTATCCTAGGGGTGCCATACCGCCCCTTTAAACCAGGACGCTTATGAAACATACATGGTGCAGGACTGAATTGGAACCAGTGCAGCCCTGTACCATGTACCATGTATGTTTCACAAGCGCCCTGGATTAAAGGGGCGGTATGGCAACACCTCCCACAGGTGACAGCAATCATCCTAGCTATCACTAAATTTGGTGACACCAATCCCCACCCCACCCTCGCTAGAGCTGAAGCCGGAATTTCATCCATTCTGAGTTCCAATCAGAACTAACGGGGGGAGTGGGGGGAGGCTGAGACAAGATGGCTGTACAGCAGTGGCCATTTTGTGTCACAAATCTGATGAAAAATTATTTTGGCGCAGAATTTTGACCAGAATTTTGCCAGGCCATTCCGATTTTGCAGGCAAGTTCCGAACCAGGCCTACTCTCCCCCCGGCCCCATGGTCACAGGCTGCTCCTCGGAACAGGTGGGAAGGGGCAGGGCTTCTCCTTTCCGTGCAACTGAGGCGGGCCATGCAGGGGAATCTACCGTTGTTGCTGAGATTTGCAGATGCTCTCCTCACCGGAGGCTTGGTAAGTCAGGGGGGTTCATCCCAGCCCCTCCATACAGAGCTGGCCTTAGAATTTGTGGGGCCCAGAGTAAAGATAAAATGTGGAGCCCCTGAGGGCCCCACAAGACTCTAAAGGAGGTTGTATTTGGGGCCCACAGCAGTTGGTTGCGCAGGTCACCCTGTGATAAGATCAGGCCTGCCCCCATCCCCTGCTGTTTCCCCAACATACCGCACAACTTTGGGCCAAAGTTACACCTGTGCTAGCACACCCGCAGAAGTCAGTTTACTATCAACCTGCCGATGGTACCTCAGATAATATTTTGGCATTCCCACATCTTCCTCACGTCTCGTGTAAGAGGGGTTTATACTCCGCTCTACACACCAATTTGATGAAATAATATCAGTATTTTCTAAGTCAAATAGAAATTCCCAGAATGACATCATGTTTCCAACTTGTTTAACCAACACAGTTTCCGTTGATGAGTCTGAACCGAGTTTAAGTACCCTTCTGCTACAAAAATAACGTACGCTGACTGCACAATGAGAGATATTTGTGCAATTCACTCTCCCCTGCCCCCCCAAGAATTGCTGTGAGGGAATCCCGCCCAAAAGGTTGGCAAGCCACAACTTACACCACAGAGAAAAGTGGGTTCAAATGCTGCCATTTTGCCTTGGCAGTCATGGACTGGTTCATTATTCAATAAATGATATAGCGCCTGAAATGTACTTGGCACCGTACAACCAGGAGCTAGAGACAGGCCCTTGCCCCAAGGGGATTACAATCGAAGAAAGCCAAGTTGGGGGGGGGGGGAGTAGACAAAGGAAGAGGGGAACATAGGAAGAGACAAGGAGACATTCATGAAGTTGAGACATTGCAGGGGCACGTGCTCCACTTAGCTACAGGGAAGAGGGGGGACTCTGATTGAAGGAGGGAAGAGGAGACATCGGTGATGAGTCTATGGGGATGAGGAACTACAAAATGCCTGGCAGAAGAGGTGGGTTTTCAGGAGGGATTTGAATGTCGGGAGGGAGGGAGCAGAACTAATGTGTTCAGGGAAGCCTTATTCCAGGCCTGGGGGGCAACAAGGGAGAAGGGGTGAATAATAATAATGCATATGTTTTGAGAAGCAAGGGAACCGCAGAACCGGGGAGAGACATAGCGGGAAACAAGTGCAGAAAGAGAGAGGCGAACAAGGTCATGTAGAGCCTTGAAGGTGAAAACAAGGAGCTGAATGTGTTCAGTTAGAGGGGGTCAATAAATGGCACCAGGCGATGGAAGATTAGGTGATAGATACAGAAGCAATTGGCTGAGCTGCCGTGATGTCACAGAGCATTCAGAATCATTCCAACTGCTATGAGGGAAAGGAAAGACCACCCAGTTTATTAATTTAGATCACACCATAAAATCCACCTGCCATGCCTCTCCCCCACTAGAAAACCCTGTCCCTCCCTGCCAAATGCAAGGCCAAACAAGCTCCTACATTGGGTCTGGAAAATACTCAAGACTGGGCTTTGGCAAATCACATGGGGAAGGGAGCCTATTCTGCGATCTGGGCACAGAAGTCACTTTGTCTAAGTCCGCATTGCCCCAGCTGCAAAGCAGGGCTTGCCGTTCCGGCCTCCTCTCCATCTGTCCAGGAAAAGTGCTAGGTAAGAGCTTGGTCTCATGAATTGTTATTAATATTTCAAACCACAGGTGAGGTGGGTGACCTTGGCAGAAGTAACCCCAAATTTTGCCTGAGATTCACAAACCACCGCTTACGCTGGCTTAGCCCCATGGAAGCCCATAGGCCTGAGAGAGCAACAGACCCATGCAGAGTATATCATCAAATAGTAATAATCAGGATGATTGATGATCCTATAGGTCTGGGGTCATGAGCCCCTACTTGCGTTCCGAGTTCGTAGTGGAATCCCCTGGCCTAGCCCACAGGGTGTATAGGGAGAAGATAATAATGCAGGGTCCTGGAAGCTCCTCCCCCCTTCCTCATAGCCCTGCCCCCTCAGGGACACCATCTGCAAAGTAGAGAAAGGAACAGGGCCATCACCCTGCGGAAAGGCTGGTCCTGGGTTCAGCACTTCGCTACCTGACATTGGCAGTTGCCCTTTTTTGCTAGGAGAGAAATCCAGGACATTTTCTTTCCTGAATTGCTGACCGCCCCCACCCCCTTCAAATCTGCCCACCCCGGGGCTCTGGCTTCCCTCTTTCCCGCGTTCTGTTTGCACAGTAGGTGCTGTCGCTTCAGAAAAGAGCCTCTTTTCCTTCCATAAACAAATAAAACGATCCCTTGCGGGCTATTTATAGAGTTCCCAGCCCAAAGGCATCACTTGGCTCTCTACCAAAAGCCCAGCCATGTGTTGCTATATTAGAAAATGTGAAAAAGTAATTACGGGGTACTCACGCCAGCATCTGCCAAGCCAAGCGACAGGAAGTGTGGGCTCTTTGGAGCTGCATGAGCCTCAGCTCAGTCCAATATCCCACAAGGGCAGAGAGGAGCAGGGGGGGTGCGGGCGGGGGCTGCTCCTTTGCAAACTAAGTCACGCTTTCACCGCAGAGCAAAGAAACCCGTTCCATAATGCAGGCCCAGCACTGGACTTCCCTACAATCCCTAGTCAGGAGAGAAGAGTCCCTCTGTGCAGGAATATAGCTAGGTAGGAGTGGCATGGGGCCCCTTGCCCTCCACATCCCAGTGGTAGGAGACGCAGCTGCAGAAAGGAGCGTTGGCTAGGGTGGCCAGATACGCAAATGTTAGAGGACACTTATAAGAAATACAGGTTGTGGGGCTGCAGTGGCGCCAATGAGGCCTGCAACCTGTATTTCTTATAAGTGTCCTCTAAAATTTGCATTTCAGCATCAGCCCACCAGGCTCATGGGCTCCTGTGCAGCTGCACCGTCTCTTATTATAGCTACATCCTTTGGGTGCTGAATCCTACTATCCTCCTTGCAGGTGAGAGAGGCAAGACGACCAGTCTTCAAGTCTCAGGCGCCTCTCTCCTGTTTGCTTCCCAGGAAAGGCCCTTGAGAGGCCAAGGGGGAGATGATGGAGTGAGACGAGTAGAATGAGAAGCAGGAGAGCTAGGGGGTGAGAGTGGACCTACAAGGAGGAGACCAGGGGGGTGACCAGGGGCTGAGTGGGGTGACTATGGGTGTGTGGTCACAACAAAGGGGTGCTGGAGAGCTTAACGTGGAAAGACGGTTACCTGGAAATACAACAAGGCGGCCGTGGGTAGTGGGTGGAATGACAAGCAAGTGGGTCAGATGACCAGCAGAAGAGATAGAGACTGAGTGGTTAGGTCCGACCAAGCCCCGGTGTGGAATGACAATGGACTGGGTGGAACAACATTGGCACATTTTCAGGAGTCATGCGTTGGGGGTGGTTTCGGATTGATCGTCCCCCATGGTGGATTGTTTGTGCACCGGGGGTGGGGGGGCGCATTTTGGCCATTGGTGAAGCTGAGGGTGTGGCTTCTGGAGATAGGGGCGTGGTTTCCATCCCTCTCGATTCGCTTAGACTGTTGGGAGGCAGGCAAAACTCAAAACCCTTACAAGAAGTGGAGTCAGGCGTGATTTATATTGTATTATTATTCATTATTATATTGGTATTCTTATTTATTGTATAGTGCCAGCAATGTGTCTGGCCCTGAACAATCATTCATTAGAGAAAGGTCTCTGCCCCAAGGGGCTTAACATTCTAGGATGGACAAGGGCGAGAGGAACACAGGGGGGAGAGACAGGGAGACAGTCACAAAGGTGAGAAGTTTAGGTGCACGGGCTTAGTTACCATAGCCAGCATGCTTCTAATAGGACATCTCTCTCAACAGGGTGCTTCCTAACCAATGCATCCCAGGATACCCGAGTAATAAGGTACTGGAGCAAGAGCAGGACTCCATGTTCTGTATGGAGGGGCTGGGGCAAGTATTGCTAGAGGGGTCCATTTGGGGAAGGAGAAGCCATTTCCTCTGGTGGGATTTCCGTCTGACTAGCCCACGGAGGTCTGGAGAGATCTCCCCGCCCCCCCCCCCATCCAAACCAGGAAGGCTCGCCTCACGGGTTTCCTGTTGAGCCTTTCTCCAAATTAACTTGTAGCTCCGGAGGGAGGACCGGCTTCTCCGGTTCTAGCGTCACTCAGAGGGTGTTATGTTAACAGGCATCACGCTGGCCCGGTTCGGCCCGACGGCCAGTGTGATGCCTGAACGTTTGTTCCGGGGCCTGCAGAACCGAGGGCCCTGGCTCCTCCCGACATGAGGGGTTGCTATGGCAACCAGCCATAGCTGCCCGTCACGAGGGGGGTGGGCGGGGCGATACCAGGAGCATGGGGGTGTGGCTAAGAAGCCACACCCCGCTCCCGCCCCTTCCCTCCATTTTGGGGACATTTGTTCCCACGGCCGGAGCTCACTTGGCATGGGGAAGCCCTCCCTCCGGGTGGGACAGATATCACCGTGACATCTGTTACCACCCATTGTTAGGCTCTCCGTTACCAGACCAGATCCAATGTGCACCATGTATGATGTTAACCTGTGGGACTCCTGGCCAGGGAATATTGCAAAAGCCGAGTTCGACAAAGGATGAAACAAAATTCATGGAGGAGAGATCCATCAATTGCTATTAATCATGATCAGGGGCCATGGTGGGATTCCTGTTTATGATGCTGTGGAGATACAAACTTCATGCTCTGGATGCTGAAACGGGACGTACTTTGAACAATAAGAGATGGATCTCCTCATGACCGTCCTGTGGCTTTTTCTCTACTTTCCTCTGAAGCATCCGGTGCTGATCACTGCCACAGGTGGGTTGCCACCTCTCCCGGGGAAGAAACTCTGATGGTGCTAATTTGCATGAAATGGTTGATGTAAGTTTATGCAAGTTAAAAGGGCCGTTTCTGTTTTGCCAATAAAAAAAGCTAGGGACAGGATGCAAATGCATCTGAGTGCAAGGGTGGAGGATCGGCTCCATAGACAGAGGGCCTTCCAGGGCAAGGGGTCTCCTCTCCCACTGAAACCAAATCAGGAACTTCCCCATATCTGGCATGGCTCCCTCTCGCTCCTCCAACCCACACAAAGGCAGAAGAGCCCAACATCTCGTCTTTAACAGGTAAAATAGAAGGTAATCGTTGTCTAACTCTGAGAATTATATTACCTTAACGCTGAGCCCGGAGAGGATGCTTGAAAACCGTGAGACTCAAGGTCACACCCTGAGAACATAAGAACAGCGTCAGGGCCACACTGGGTCAGATCAATGGTCCATTGAGGCCAGCATCCTGTCTCCAACAATGACCAATCTTGGTCACTTGGGAGAAGTACCCAACAGGTCACAGTGGAGCGATTTATTCCCTGCTGTTCACACCCAGCTCCCGAGAGTCAGAGGTAACATCCTCCAGACCTACTTGGCTAATAGCCATTCATGGACCTACCCTCCAAGAACTTATTCTGTCCTTTTTTTTAAAGCCCAGAGATACTACTGGCTTTGACCACATCTTCCGGCAACAAATTCCACAACTTAATTGTGTGCTGAGTGAACAAAATACTCTTCTTTTATTTGTTTTCAATCTGCTGCCAGATAGTTTCATGGCATGCCCCCTAGTTCACCCTGAGGGGTGGTATCCCACTCAGCGGCAGACAGGATCCTGGGTTAGAACAGCCATCAGTCTTATACCAGCCATGGAAGTTTGCACATTCTAATGTTTCCATGTGTTCAGCTAAGTCATGTTGAAGCTGCATTTTACCCATCTCCACTAGGGTTTACCAAGCTTGAGCTAAAGAATGTCTTTCTCCCCCTCTCCCTTCCCCCATAGCCAAACTTTTGTATTTGGTGCAATTCCCAACCTGAGCCAAAGCTCGAGGCTTTGGTAGCTCCAACAGCCACCCTTTCGTGGCTTTAACAAAGCCCCGAAGTTCCAACTAGGGCGGCCACCAGATATGTAAATTTTAGAGGACACTTATGAGAAATGCAGGTTGCAGGGCTGCCTTGGCTCCAATGCATCCATGCAACCTGTATTTCTCATAAGTGTCCTCTAATATTTGCATATCTAGACACCCTAGCTCCAACCCCTTGAGCACTTTTAGTTTGAAGACAATGGAATAAAACTTTCAAGCATGCTTGGATTGCTCACTGCAGGTATCCAGGCAGATGCACATTTTTAAATGCAGCCTTCTCCATCCTGGCCGCTCTGAAGCACTCAGAGATCCTTGCTAGCCTGCCTACCATGGAACCTGCAGACCAGTTCATATTATCTCATTAATCCATTTCCCACCCACTTTCCTCCTCCTGATCCCCATCTGACGTGGCCTTCTCCACTGCAGTATCCACAGTGCCACCTGCTGGCTCCAGCAGGCAACAACACTAACCTTGTCTCTCCTACCGAGTCACTGACTGCAACATTATTGGTGTTTGCTAAAAATGGGCCTGTTTACAGAAATAAGTTCAATAATGGGTGTTTTTAAATGAGCGAGGCAATGGGGGGTGGAGGGGAGTCTGTGGCCGCCGGTTGGCACAGTTGCAGAGCAGCCACGCCGGTGGAATGCGTGGGGAGGGATTCTAAGGGCGGTTCCCGGCGTGGCTAACCTGGTAGCCGCCACACACCCCCCGTCACAGACCATGGGGAGGGGGAAGCCTTTGAAATGGATATGCCCCGGTGTGAGCATATCCCCAGCTCCCCAGCACTCACGGACAGTTCCTCTTACTTGCAATGACCGTGTCCCCCGCCCACGGCGCCGATGAGCGGTAGACCAATTTGCTAGTGGGATGCGTGGGCACCTGTTGCCACAATCCTTTTGGCTTGCCCCGCACGGTACACCCTGGATTTCCCGGCAGTGCTCTGTGCGTAACCACGAGTGGGTGCTGAAGTGGTTCACGGGAGCGTGCATCCGGCCACTCCACCTTCAGACGGGCTGTCGGATTAGTGGCTTCTGGGTGACCATGCAGGGTACCATCTTGTTTAAAAAACCACCCGATATTTGGCTGGCAGAACTTGCATTGCCAAAGGATAAGAAGAGGGGTGGGGAGGGGAATTAAAGAGAGAACGTTTAAGATGTTGCTCACTGCAATAGTCTCGTTTAAAAAAAAACCAAACAAACTCACTCGTGTCATGGAATTTTAGAGTTGGAGAGACCTCAAAAGATCAGCTGGTGTGATCAAATTGTGGCATTTGTTTGCAGAGGACGTGGTCAAGGCCAGTCGTGTAGCTGGGTTTAAGAAAGGGTTGGACAAGTTTCTGGAGGATCGGACCATTCGCAGCTAATAGCCGGGTAGGTTTGGGGAACGTAGCCTCTTACTGTCGGGAGCTGGGAGTGAACAGTAGGAATGGATCCCCCCATAATGACCTGTTGGGGACTTCAAGCAACCGAGATTGGCCACTGTCTCTCAGAGACAGGATGCTGGACTCGATAGACCATTGGTCTGACCCAGTATGACACTTCTTATTATCTTATGTTCTTATCTAGTCTGAGCCCCCCTGGTTCCAAGGCAGGATGGGGTGATTTCAGACGTGACGGGGCTGGCGGTGGCCCTGTCCTGAAATCACCTGGTGATTCCCCGCCGGGATCACACCGGCACGTCCAACAGACGTGCCGGCTGATCCCAGCAGGGAATCAGGGAGGGGGCGGGGCACTGCCCACACACACACACACACTTCCTCGCCGCCCGCCCTCTAGGAAGATGGGCGGGCGCCGCGGCCAATGCAGCCGCAGCGCCCGCCCGCATTGACCACGGCCCGGAATCCCGCCGCGGATTCCGGGCCGTGGTAGCCGTTCAGACGGGACGAGCCCCTTCATCACGGCGGGGAATCACATTCACCATTTTTCGTGGCCGGGACCGCCGGGACCGCCGATCGTGTGGTGAATGTGATTCCCCGCCGCGATTGACGGGGGTGAACATCTGGGGGGAACTTCCGTTCCCTCCATCAGACGTGACGAGACCTTGCTCCCCCGGTGGGAATTCACTGTGGTTGAGCGTGATCTCGTAACATCTGAAAATACCCATAGTCTCTGCTTACAGCAGCGCAGACAGATGCTTGTCTAGCTAGGTTTGGAAAACGTCGAAGGAGGGAGATTGCACAACCTCCCATGGCAACTTATTCCATTCTTATAGTTGGAACTTATTTCCACCCAGCCCTAATATCCCTAACTGGAATTGGCATTACTGCCATTTAAGCCTATTGTAGCAGGCTGGCTGGTAGCCACAGTGCTGGCCCTTTAAGAAACAGCACCTGCCAGAAGCGCTGGCACTGAGAATAGCAGAGGATAGCCCCATACTAGATGATGCGAGTGCAGCTATAGTAAAGGAAAGCCTGCTCTGCCAATGAGGAGAAAGCTTGCTGAGCATGCTCCTTGACAAGGGGA
Organism: Sphenodon punctatus; assembly: GCA_003113815.1. Classification (NCBI taxonomy): domain Eukaryota; kingdom Metazoa; phylum Chordata; class Lepidosauria; order Sphenodontia; family Sphenodontidae; genus Sphenodon; species Sphenodon punctatus. The sequence continues at coordinate 1,193,880 of QEPC01009645.1, read as the reverse complement.
GGAGAACCCTTTATTCTGGGGCAGCGGTTGAATGGTGAGGAGCTCCTGAAGAGAGTTCCCCAGGCGCAAGAAGAAAGCATTGCTTGGGACCCCCACAGATGACTGGAACCCAAGGGAACTCTGCAAACTAGGTGGGAGAGTTCCTGTTGGCCTGAAGCTTTCCTGGGACTTGGTTTAGTTACAGCCTGGCTGCTGGGCTAAGAGGCTTAACAGCAGAGGTTCGAGAGACCTAAGAAGGGCAATAACCCTGCATCGTGGTGGGGTGACGGGCTGGCTGGAAGGGGAGGTTTACAGAGGCCAGCATTTCCCCACCACTAGCTTGGTGGAACTTTACCCCTATATTTGTGTGCAATCCATGCAAACAAGGGAGAACGAATGTTCACCATCTTTTTTGTGGCATCCTAGGCTTTTAGGCGTTTGAAAACTGCTCGCATGTCCCTCTCCCTCCCCTCTTAATCTTCTTTTGCAGGTTGGTCAGTATGTCAGAGGCCCACAAAGGTCATCTAGTCCAGCCCGCTGCACTGAGGCAGGATACACCGCACCCAACGGAGCTTTTATTTCTTAAAAAAAAAAAAAGAAACTGTCACAAGTAGAGACCAGGACCAAGCAGAGCAAGCACCCTGCTGGCTGAAATAACAGGGAACAGTTTTATAAAAAGAAAGATCCAGATGTCTCAGACAGGTGAGCCATGCCCACGCTGCAGGGAAAGATAAAAAAATTTTTTAAAAAACACCTCAGAGTCAAGCACCAATCTGCCCTGAGGAAAAATTCCCTCCTGACCCCAAATACTGTTATCAGTTCGACCCTGAACGTGTCTGCTGCCCCACCAGCCAGGCACCCGACATGTAATTATGATGATACTTGGGCATTAGAATATCCTTCCAGTCTTGAGTTTCAAATAAAGTAGGATTTGGGCTGGATGATGCTTCATCTTCCATTCTCCGCTCAGAGTCTCCTTCTCCCCTTTAACCAGGTTAAGCACATAAATCTGCAACTCCTCAACTCTATGGATCCCTGTCTCTCCCTATGTCCCCCTCTCCCTGTGTCCCTTCCCTTGTCGCTCCTAGATTGTAAGCCCCTTGGGGCAGGGACTTGTCTTGAATTATTATTGTACCGCTCCAGGTACACTGTTGTGCCACATTTGATACCCTCACTTTTTCAAGTAAGTCTGTTGGGTGCCCAACTGGTACCCAAGCCGGGCACCTGATTTCTCGAAAATACTGGATATTACCATTACCAAGTTACCGACTTACCATTTTACTGATCAATAAAATGGTAAATCAGTGCCAGAAATTTTAAAAAAATAAGTTCCAGAAGTAAAAAAAAATGGCACAAAAATCAGCAAATCAAGTAGCCTATTGTGCACTAATTGTACTCAATGTTGCCAGGTCGAGCAGCGCAATTTCAACGGGCATTCCCAGTTTTGCAGGTACTGCTCTATTGCTGGCACTAAAATTAAAATAAAATAATAATAATAATGTGTTAGCGGTGACGGCCACGACTGCAGCTTCTCACCCCCACAATGGCACTCTTTTTGAATAACACCTAAATAGGAGGTTTTTCCTTGCTTCCTCCTCCCCCTCCACAAAATTCTCACTGAGGCTCTCTCTTATGTCCTATCCATTAGGGTCCCTGGTATCCCCATGTAACTAAGGGTGATTTCAGATGTGACGGGGCGCCTATTGGCCCCATCACAGAATCACTGTTTGATTCCCCGCCGGAATCAAATAGTCACGTCCAACAGACGTGCTGGCTGATTCGGGCGGGGAATCAGGGGGGGCGGGGCTACGCAGCACAACATGCGGCTGCACAGCCCCGCCCCGCCCCC
>QEPC01009645.1:1176539-1189404 GCA_003113815.1 Sphenodon punctatus | reverse complement strand
TTGCATCCCCCCTAAGCACCTCATCCTGTTTGTTTGCTAGAAACACCAGGAGTAGACAGACAGATCAGGGAACCCTTCCCCCATCCTATCTGTCCTACTCCTGTCAGGACCTGATTGGTCAATCTCCTCCCCCAGGAGATTTCTCATCTCTTTGTGTCTCAGAGAGCTTCCTTCCTCCCTCCTGAACACACCTAGTCTTAGGACTTAGCATAGCTGTAGGCCTTTCCTATCCTACGTGTATTTCCTAATAAAGCTACTTAAGCTTAAGTATGCTTCCCGCCTGCTTATTGATGATTAGCTACTCACACTCCTCTGTAAACTATGCATTGGGCAAATGGATGCAATGATCTCACAGTCCTTGCATTTCCAACATGGACCATGGCCCAGAATCAGCAGCGGTAACAGATGTTACCAGCCGCCAATTCTGGGCCGTGATTCAAATAACCACGCTTTCGGAGATGGTGCCCGGACCATCCTCGAAAGCGTGGTTATTTTGCTCACCGCTGATGGTTCACCGTGGTGAACATCTGGCGGTGAGCAACCAGACGTTACGCGATCATCCGTCACCACAGGGGATTGACCATGGTTGATTGTGATATCGTAACGTCTGAAAATACCCTAAGTCTTCATCTCCCTTCCCACAGCCATCCTAGACTGTAAGCCTGTCGGGGCAGAGAACTGCCTCTGACTCTTGATTGTTCAACAACAGGCTCATTGCTATATGAATAACAACAAATAATAAAAAGAGGGATTTCGGGTGCAATGCTCACGTCAGTGAAATCAATTGGTGTTTTTCCATTGACTTCAATGGACTCAGGGTGGTAATTTAATGTTCACTTTTGCACCAGCATGCCCTATTACAGGCGTTCCCCCAATGTTTTGCTTATGCAACCCCATTTTGAGACCAACGTAAAATCCTTGGCCTCAGACAGCAACAAAGACATTTGTTTATTTGCTGAGTATACCAATGACACACAACTCTACCTCTCTTTTTCTGCAGACCCAGACCCGGTAGTCTTGGTGCTTACCCGGTGCCCGGCAGCTGTGGGGAACCGGATGAGGGTGAGCTCTCTAAAGTTGAATCCTGACAAGACGGAGGTGATGTTGGAGGGTAGGGTTGGGGGGGTGGCCCACATCATTGATGGGGTCTGCCCCCCCTTTGGCCACACAGGTTCGTAGACTGGGGGTGCTCCTCGACTCACAGCTCCACCTGGACTTTCAGGTGGAGGCTGTGGCGAGGGGAGCATTTTGCCAGTTACATCTGGTACGACGGCTGCGGCCGTATGTTTCGGATTCAGATCTAGCCAACATCATCCATGCCTTTATTACTTCTAGACTAGACTACTGCAACGCACTCTACGTGGGGCTGCCCTTGGGGACGGTCCGGAGGTTTCAGCTGGTGCAGAACATGGTGGCCCATCTCTTAACGGGGACGGGTCGCCGGGAGGATATTACACCAGTGCTCCGTTCTCTGCACTACCTATTATCTTCCGGGCCCAATTCAAGGTGCTGGTAATGACCTATAAAGCCCTAAATGGTCTGGGCCCAGCTTACCTGCAGGACCGCCTCACGCCCCGGATTGCATTGCGGCCCCTGCGGTCGTCCGAGGGCGCCCAACTCGAAGTTCCCTGGGTTTCCCGGGTGGCAACGATGAGGAGGGCATTCTCGGTGGCCGCTCCTAGGCTGTGGAACTCCCTCCCGACAGAGGCCCGCCTGGCCCCGGACCTCCCCTCTTTCCGAAGACAGTGTAAGACCTGGCTGTTCCGCCGGGCCTTTGGAGAGGGAGACGGGTAGGGTGGGGTGGGGAGTTCTGCCCTTTTAGTATTTAATGTTTTAATGATATTTTATGTGTATGTTTTTAATGTTTTATTTGTGCATGTGGTAAGCCGCCCCGAGCTGCTCTGTGAGCAGAAGGGGACAGGGTAGAAGAACAGTAAATAAATAAATAATATTGGTATTTCGGGCACCCAATCAGACATCGTTTCGGGTACTGGAAGGTACCTAAAGTTTTCAAGTCAAACCGGATACTGCAGATTTCACGGGTCTACCCATTTCTGTGGGTACTGGTTCCACTCTGCTTCCAACCCATACCGTAATACAAACAGAACATACACTTGGGGAGATGTAAAACAGCAACCTTTACCCCGAAATGGCAGTTTCTACCAATGCCATTTCCCTTTAATTCCCCATTCCAGCAATTCAAGCAGTCCACTGACTTCTACCAAATTCAAACAGGAGCATGAACCCTTTTAAAAAAACATGCAAACTGTGTTTTGTTACGTGGGCCAAGTTCCAGTCAGCCCATCACCACCGCAATTACGGTGGATTTTTCCATCTCCGTGTACCCCGTGACATGGCAAGAAATTCCACCAGCGCCGTCTAAAGCTATTTTGATAGATCGGGTCCCTCACCGAGCACATTTTATAATCATCAAACACATTTGTACATCCTCACATATCAGAGCTATGCCAGGAATGTCATATCGGAATAATAAAGTCTGGCTTTTGTGAAAGAGAAAACAGATAGTGTGTCCTCTTTATGCAATGCAAGAAGGAATCAGTGATCTCAGTTTACTTTTTAATGCTAACACACACACACAGACACACATTTTAGTTGCTATGTAAGAGATGTGCGAGTGTAACTATTAGTTTCAATTTCTTCACTTTTACAATCATTAATTAGAGACAGTTCCCTGCCCCATGGGGTTTACAATCAGGGACCCGTGTTCACTGCATCAAAAAAAATTAATTCTGCAACCAATGAAGCCAAATTCTGCAAATTTACCACAAGCATTAACATTGGCATAATTAACTTGATTTGCATCATTATATAGCAATTTATACATGCACATTTGTTTACCAGCATGCTTTTTCCAACAGGTTTGACATAGAATCACAGTTAAAGAACTTGCAGACAGCTCCCACTGCAGTTTCCCTTTCCCTGCAAGTTCAGTCTGGCACTGTGAGGATTGGCTGATTCTGCAAAAATCACTGCAAATTGCAGCAACGCAGTTAACATGGGTCCCTGCTTACAATCTGTGAAAGACAAGGGAAGCGAGACAAGGGCGAGTACATGGGGAGGGACAGGGATACATTCACGAAGATGAGAAGAAGCAGGTGTATGGACATACCTGAGTAACAATGCAGGTGACATGAAACCGGAGTAATAATAAGGTACTGGAACAAAAGCAAGACTGAGTATTCCGTAGGGAGGGGCTTAGTTATGGGGGGGAAGAGGACCCCGAATGACAGGACGGTAGACAAAGCATCGGTGAGCAGCCGGTGGTGGTGGTGAGCTAGGGAAAGCGAGGGAAGAGGTAGGTTTTCAGGAGGAATTGGAAGTGAGGGAGCAGCATGAATGCGTTGTTCAAGGAGAGAGTCCCAGGCATAAGAGGCAGCTCAGGAGAAGGAGTGGATATGTTTTGAGGAGCACAGACGTCTCGGGGTCAGCTGAGAGTGGGGGAAAAGGAGGAGCAAAATGCCCCAGTGGAAATGTGGTGGCAAATAGGGCTGTAGCGGAAAGTCGCAGCGGTAGCTATTTCCGCTGGAAACAGCGTTTCCGCCATTCGTGGTACAGCGTGGCAGAGGCTTTCATTCCGCTAGTTTCATTCCGCTACTTCCGCAGTTTCGCTAATTTCATTCTACTACTTCCACAGGCTTCACAAATAGCGGAAACATGCAATTTTCGCTACTTCCGCCACTCCGCCAGCACCACGAAATAGCGGAACAATGGTTTTCCGACAGTTTCCGACAATTCTGCAATTTTTCCGAAAGTTTCCGAATTAGCAGAATGTCAGCGGAATTAGCAGAATGTCGGCAGAAAAGCCGCGGTGTGGCACAGGCAATTCCGAAATGGCGGAATGGAATCTCGGCACAGTAACAGCTGTTGCTGAATCAGCCTGTCACCCCTCCACTAGGGTTGTGCCCTGAGAGCCCCCCGGGGGAGTGCTCTCGGGGTGCTCATTCCCCTTTGCTCTCCGGGCGGGCCGGTTGGAGAGGGGGAGGTTGCCCCAACTCCTTGTGTGGCACCTGACCCGCGGGCACCTGCCCGAGCCTACCCTCACCCTCCCCCTGGACCGAGATCCCCCTGAGGGGCTTTAAGGTGTGGACCCACATTGCGTCACGTGGCCACTTCAGCTCGGAGTCAACCGCCCTCCCCCTGTGTTCCCCTAGATCGCCCCCCCCAGTCACTTCCCTGCTGCCGGGCCCGGGCGCGACGCTCCTCGAGGGGATGCGGCCATTGCTTCACTCCTCTAGCGAGGGAGCCACCAGGTTCGGCGAAGGGGCGTTAGGGCGAGCCACGAGGTATTCCTCTCTCCCGGCGCGGCGTCTTCCCCTGGTTGGGCGGGCTCGCCCTGCTCTTCCGGGGCACGTTCCTTTTACGTCCTTGGCCCCGCCCCCTGCGCTCTCCCGTTCCGCCTCCTCTCCCCAGCTGAGGGCGACGGCCTCCTGCGTCGCCGCTGGGGCGGCCTCGCCATCTCTTGCCGCTCTGGCCACGCCCCTTTCTCGTGCTCCTGAGCCGAGGGGCTCACACACCCCCGCCAGCAAGTGCTCGTCCCGGTCTTGCTGCAAGCAGGGAGCGGACGGGCCCTGTCGTGAGAAAAAGTCTGCATTACCGTGTCGCCGTCCCTCCCGGTGGGATATTGTGAAAGAGTAGGGTTGTAGGGTTAGATACCATCGCATTAGCCGGGCATTATTGTCTTTCATAGATGTTAGCCATTGCAATGGAGCATGATCTGTCACGATCTGGAAGGGCGCGCCTGCCAGGTAATAACGTAGAGCCTCGACTGCCCAGCGAATGGCCAGGGCTTCTTTCTCTATTGTGGCATACGCCCTTTCCCTTAAGTCCAGTTTTCGGCTGATATAGGCCACTGGGTGTTCGTCGCCCTCGACCACTTGCGAGAGTACGGCTCCTAACCCCACATTGGACGCGTCCGTTTGTAAGATAAAAGGTACCTTAAAGTCGGGACTGTGGAGGACGGGGGCCCTACATAGCTTTTCTTTCAACCTCCGGAAAGCCTGTTTTCCCTCCTCGGTCCATTGTATTACCTTGGGCTGTTTTTTCCTCGTTAATTCGGTTAGGGGTGCTGCTATGGTTGCGAAATGGGGCACATGTTTCCTGTAGTACCCGGCCAGGCCCAGAAACTGCTGGACCTGCACCTTGGTCTCGGGCAGCTTCCAGTTCTGTAGGGCCTGCACCTTTCCCCATACCGGGCGGATACACCCCTTACCCACCATATACCCGAGGTACTGTACCTCCCGTAGTCCTAGCTTACACTTCTTGGGATTAGCGGTTAGCCCTGCCTGTCCCAACGCCTGGGCGACCGCTCTAAGGTGTTGGAGGTGTTCGCCCCAGGTTTGGCTAAACACTATAATATCATCAATATAGGCAGCGGCATACCTTCCATGCCCGCGTAAGACCCGGTCCATCAATCTTTGGAAGGTAGCCGCGGCCCCATGCAACCCGAAGGGCATCCTGATGAATTGGAACAGGCCCAGGTGGGTAGCAAAGGCTGTCTTCTCCTTGGCCCGGGGGGTCAAGGGGATTTGCCAATACCCTTTCGTGAGGTCGAGGGTGGACAAGTAAGTGGCCTTCCCTATGGTCTCCAACATGGTATCCACCCGGGGCATAGGGTAGGCATCAAACTGGGAAATTGCATTGACTTTCCGGAAGTCTATACAAAATCTGGTCGACCCGTCGGGTTTGCCCACCAGTACTGGCTGACTCCGCCAGGGCGAGCAGGACTCTTCTATTACCCCTAAGTCTAGCATGTCTTTTATCTCCTTCTCTACTACCGGCCACTTATGAGGGGACGTTCGTCGGGGCGGTTCCCTTACAATCTTTCCGGGTTCCGTGAGGATATCATGCCACATCAGAGGAGTATGGCCCGGTCGACCCGTGAACACCCCCTCGTATTCTACGATGAGGGCTACCAATTGGGCTTGCCTCTCCGGCGTCAACCCCGGCCCCAGCTGAACCTCTGGGGGCTTGGTTTGTACCGGGCTATCATAGACCCCTTCGCCTCCCAGACTTACTGATGGGGTCTCTGTCTCGCCCCCATGCTCTCTCTCCCGCCACTCCTTTAAGAGGTTAATGTGGTATGTCTGTCGTTCCGGGCGCCTCCCCGGTTGGCGGACCACGTAGTTCACCTCGCCCACCTTGGCCTCAACTTCATAAGGGCCTTGCCAAGTGGCCAGGAGCTTGGAGTCGCAGGTGGGTAGTAACACGAGGACTCTTTGCCCAGGCTGAAGCTGGCGAAGCTTAGCCCTCTGATCGTACCCCCGCTTCTGTCCCTGTTGGGCTTCCCCCAAATGCTTCTGGGCGAAAGTGGCCACCCGGGCCAGTCTTTCGCGCAGCTGCGTAATATATTGGATCTGATTGACGGGTTCCTCGCCCGGAATCTCCCAGGCCTCCTTTACCACGTCCAACAACCCCCGGGGTTGCCGCCCATAGACCAGCTCGAAGGGAGAAAATCCCAAGGAGCTCTGTGGCACCTCTCTGTAGGCAAACAGGAGAGCCGGTAACAGGGTGGCCCAACCCCGTGGTTCCTCCCTCACGAATCTCCTCAACATCCCTTTCAAGGTCTGATTGAAACGCTCTACTAATCCGTCGGTCTGGGGGTGATATACAGACGTTTTAAGGTGTTTTACCCGCATTAGTTTACATAATTGTTTCATTAGCTTCCCCGTGAAATTAGTGCCTTGGTCCGTTATAAGAGTTTTTGGGAACCCGACACGGGAGAATATAGTCAGCAGTTCCTTCGCTACTATCGGGGCTTTAGTGGACCGGAGGGGTATCGCCTCGGGATATCGGGTGGCATAATCCACTACCACCATGATATACCTATACCCTTCTGAGGAAGGTTCCAGGGGCCCCACCATGTCCATCCCTATCCTCTCGAATGGAACCCCTATTATGGGGAGGGGGATCAAGGGTGCCGGTGCCACTTTCCTTCTTGTCGTCCTCTGGCAATCGGGGCAAGAGGAACAGAATCTCCGAACCTCTTCTTTTATCCCAGGCCAGTAAAAGCGCATGATAATTCGGTCTATTGTTTTATCAGCCCCCAAATGACCCCCCCACGGGTTCTCATGGGCGAGCCGCATGATGCCTGTTCTAGCCGGCCGAGGTACCACTAGCTGGTACACCTCGTCTCCCGTGTCTTGTTCGCGGCCTACCCGGTATAGGCGGTCCTGTACCAGCTCAAAGCGGGGCTGTTGGGTTCGGGCCCCTTCTTCCCTTTCTACCCCGTTAATTACCCCCACGTTCTCATATGCCCTTTGTAAGACGGGGTCCTCCCGTTGGGCTCTAATAACATCCCCAGGGCTTACCAGCCAAGGTGCATCCCACCAGGTGGGGGGGTTCTCTCCCGGGGCCTCCTCCGTCCCCGCGGCGGGTGTAGGGTAGTCTTCCTCTTCTCCTAGGCATCCTTCGGGTCTACACAACAGCTCTTCCCTGTAGGGCCAGTCGCGACCTATCACTATTGCATAGGCCAGTCCCGGTATGACCCCCACTCTTTTCTCCAACCCCTTGCCTTCCACTGCTATATGTACCAAGCAGGTTGGGTAGGGTTTTACATCCCCGTGTACGCAGCGTAGGTCTATATAGGGTCGCCCTGCCTTAGGCAAACCCTGGATACCCTCTCGCACCAAGGTATGCGTGCAACCGGTATCTAATAGAGCCCTATATTCCCGTCCCCCTATCCACGCGGCGACCAGGTGACTAGGGTTCTCCCCCTCGCGTCCCATGCCTAACCATCCCTCAGCGTAAGTACAGTCCATCATAGGACAATCTCTCCTTATATGTCCGGGTTTCCCACACTGAAAGCACAGCCGTTGGTCCCCGCCACCCCCTATGGGGTCGGTTCCCTGCGTGAGGTTTTTAGGTTTCATGGTGTGTCCCGAACCCGAGACAGGGCTCGGGTATCTCCCGTCTATCCCGTACTCTCTATTCTCCCCCCCTCGGGGGCCCTCCTTTCGCGTTTCTCTGCCCTGGGGTGGGATAGGCCCGCCCTCTTTACCCCCACTGCCCCATACATTTCCTTTTGGGCGTCTCCCCGTGTCACGGCCCCCTTGAACGGTCTCGAAAATTTCATAATTTTCCATTAGGGTTGTAGCCTCCTCCAGAGTGGTGGGCCGGTGTCGTGACACCCACGCTCGCCCTCCCGGGGGAAGAATCTGCGTATATTGTTCCACCAGGATCAACTCTAGCATTTCCCCTGGGGAGCGGGTTTGGGGCTTTAGCCATCGGGTGGCATGCGTTCTTAACTGCTGGGCTACTCCCCGGGGCGTGGAGGCAATAAGGTATTTTTCCTCCCTAAAGCGTTTTCGATATGTTTCTTCCGAGATGTCTAAACCCCGTAAGATGGCCGACTTGACTTTTTGAAAGTCAGAGGCCTCCTCGGGGTCCATCCGGTCATAGATGGCCTGAGCTGGCCCTGCCAACAGAGGGGCCAGAAACAGAGCCCATTGTTCGGCCGGCCATTTGGAGGCCATCGCGACCTTCTCGAAAACATTTAAAAAAGCCTCGGTGTCATCAGCCGGCGTCATTTTAGACAGCCGCATGTGGGGGGTCGGGGCCTTTTTGGAGCCTACTACACACTCTGCTAAAGCGGTCAGGGTTGGGGCCATTAAGGAGGATATCTGTTCTGTCAACCGGGCCTGGGAGGAGAGCTGAGCATTGGCCACCTCTGAAGACAGCTGCTGAAAGAATCCCTGTTGTTGCTCCATTTGTACCCTTTGGGTTTCCACTACCCATTGCAGGAGTCCCTCCCCCGTGGGTGGAGCGGCTGGAGAGCGGGTATCCATGGGGCCCTTCGTGTGCCCCTTCAGGACAGCCCTGCCGACTACGCCAGTTGTCACCCCTCCACTAGGGTTGTGCCCCGAGAGACCCCCGGGGGAGTGCTCTCGGGGTGCTCGTTCCCCTTTGCTCTCCGGGCGGGCCGGTTGGAGAGGGGGAGGTTGCCCCAACTCCTTGTGTGGCACCTGACCCGCGGGCACCTGCCCGAGCCTACCCTTACCCTCCCCCTGGACTGAGATCCCCCTGAGGGGCTTTAAGGCGTGGACCCACGTTGCGTCACGTGGCCACTTCAGCTCGGAGTCAACCGCCCTCCCCCTGTGTTCCCCTAGATCGCCCCCCCCAGTCACTTCCCTGCTGCCGGGCCCGGGCGCGACGCTCCTCGAGGGGATGCGGCCGTTGCTTCACTCCTCTAGCGAGGGAGCCACCAGGTTCGGCGGAGGGGCGTTAGGGCGAGCCATGAGGTATTCCTCTCTCCCGGCGCGGCGTCTTCCCCTGGTCGGGCGGGCTCGCCCTGCTCTTCCGGGGCACGTTCCTTTTACGTCTTTGGCCCCACCCCCCGCGCTCTCCCGTTCCGCCTCCTCTCCCCAGCTGAGGGCGATGGCCTCCTGCGTCACCACTGGGGCGGCCTCGCCGTCTCTTGCCGCTCTGGCCACGCCCCTTTCTCGTGCTCCTGAGCCGAGGGGCTCACACAGCCCTAGTGGGAAACAAGTGGAAAAGGTCAGGCATAAAGTAAGGTGTGCAATTTCACGTGTCCATTAATTCCAATCCAGTTAGTGTCATGGAGATGCCTCAGAAAAAGAACAGGAAGATGCCTCAGGCCACTGAAGCAAAAAATGAGGTTGAGTCCACTGGCCAAATTTTGGGTTCATTGATGTTAATGGCAAAACTCCCATTGGATTCCATGGAGGGCCATGCTGTTGTAAATCAATGGGCTTTTTAAATGCACGGAATTTCAAAGTGCTAACCCATTTCCTTAAATGGGGGATTTTAAAAGGGACCTTAGGGATCTAGACAAAATAGTTCAGATGATATTTTTGACTGGACCAACTTCTCTTGGTGACAGTTTGCATTTGCAAGCTTCCAGGCCACACAGAGCCCTTTCTCGGGCATGAAACAAGTCAGAACTACATTGACTGAGCAAATGCAGGACCGGGATAGATGATGAGGCAGGGATATGGGTGGGAGTAAATAGGAACAAATAATTGGGGAGGGGGGAAATCGTTCAGTGGAGACTGCTTAAGTTTAATTTTTCTGGACATGTGAAAAAAGCAGAAATTCGACTTAAGCAGACCTTAAGGAAATGGACCAGTTGATATAGTATATTTGGATTTTCAAAAAGTGTTTGACAAAGTCCCTCACCAGAAACTCCTGAGCAAACTAAGTAGTCATGGGATAACAGGCAGAGCCCTGTCATGGATTGGTAGCTGGTTAAAAGATAGGAAAGAAAGGGTAGGAATAAATGGTCATTTTTCAAGTTGGAGAGAGGTAAACAGTGGGGTGCCACAGGGGTCAGTGCTGGGACCAGGACTGTTTAACATATTCATTAATGATCTGGGTAAAGGGGTAAAGAGTGAGATGGCTAAGCTTGCAGAGGACACCAAATTATTCAAGATAGNGAAGTTCCCTGGGTTTCCCGGGTGGCAACGATGAGGAGGGCATTCTCGGTGGCCGCTCCTAGGCTGTGGAACTCCCTCCCGACAGAGGCCCGCCTGGCCCCGGACCTCCCCTCTTTCCGAAGACAGTGTAAGACCTGGCTGTTCCGCCGGGCCTTTGGAGAGGGAGACGGGTAGGGTGGGGTGGGGAGTTCTGCCCTTTTAGTATTTAATGTTTTAATGATATTTTATGTGTATGTTTTTAATGTTTTATTTGTGCATGTGGTAAGCCGCCCCGAGCTGCTCTGTGAGCAGAAGGGGACAGGGTAGAAGAACAGTAAATAAATAAATAATATTGGTATTTCGGGCACCCAATCAGACATCGTTTCGGGTACTGGAAGGTACCTAAAGTTTTCAAGTCAAACCGGATACTGCAGATTTCACGGGTCTACCCATTTCTGTGGGTACTGGTTCCACTCTGCTTCCAACCCATACCGTAATACAAACAGAACATACACTTGGGGAGATGTAAAACAGCAACCTTTACCCCGAAATGGCAGTTTCTACCAATGCCATTTCCCTTTAATTCCCCATTCCAGCAATTCAAGCAGTCCACTGACTTCTACCAAATTCAAACAGGAGCATGAACCCTTTTAAAAAAACATGCAAACTGTGTTTTGTTACGTGGGCCAAGTTCCAGTCAGCCCATCACCACCGCAATTACGGTGGATTTTTCCATCTCCGTGTACCCCGTGACATTGCAAGAAATTCCACCAGCGCCGTCTAAAGCTATTTTGATAGATCGGGTCCCTCACCGAGCACATTTTATAATCATCAAACACATTTGTACATCCTCACATATCAGAGCTATGCCAGGAATGTCATATCGGAATAATAAAGTCTGGCTTTTGTGAAAGAGAAAACAGATAGTGTGTCCTCTTTATGCAATGCAAGAAGGAATCAGTGATCTCAGTTTACTTTTTAATGCTAACACACACACACAGACACACATTTTAGTTGCTATGTAAGAGATGTGCGAGTGTAACTATTAGTTTCAATTTCTTCACTTTTACAATCATTAATTAGAGACAGTTCCCTGCCCCATGGGGTTTACAATCAGGGACCCGTGTTCACTGCATCAAAAAAAATTAATTCTGCAACCAATGAAGCCAAATTCTGCAAATTTACCACAAGCATTAACATTGGCATAATTAACTTGATTTGCATCATTATATAGCAATTTATACATGCACATTTGTTTACCAGCATGCTTTTTCCAACAGGTTTGACATAGAATCACAGTTAAAGAACTTGCAGACAGCTCCCACTGCAGTTTCCCTTTCCCTGCAAGTTCAGTCTGGCACTGTGAGGATTGGCTGATTCTGCAAAAATCACTGCAAATTGCAGCAACGCAGTTAACATGGGTCCCTGCTTACAATCTGTGAAAGACAAGGGAAGCGAGACAAGGGCGAGTACATGGGGAGGGACAGGGATACATTCACGAAGATGAGAAGAAGCAGGTGTATGGACATACCTGAGTAACAATGCAGGTGACATGAAACCGGAGTAATAATAAGGTACTGGAACAAAAGCAAGACTGAGTATTCCGTAGGGAGGGGCTTAGTTATGGGGGGGAAGAGGACCCCGAATGACAGGACGGTAGACAAAGCATCGGTGAGCAGCCGGTGGTGGTGGTGAGCTAGGGAAAGCGAGGGAAGAGGTAGGTTTTCAGGAGGAATTGGAAGTGAGGGAGCAGCATGAATGCGTTGTTCAAGGAGAGAGTCCCAGGCATAAGAGGCAGCTCAGGAGAAGGAGTGGATATGTTTTGAGGAGCACAGACGTCTCGGGGTCAGCTGAGAGTGGGGGAAAAGGAGGAGCAAAATGCCCCAGTGGAAATGTGGTGGCAAATAGGGCTGTAGCGGAAAGTCGCAGCGGTAGCTATTTCCGCTGGAAACAGCGTTTCCGCCATTCGTGGTACAGCGTGGCAGAGGCTTTCATTCCGCTAGTTTCATTCCGCTACTTCCGCAGTTTCGCTAATTTCATTCTACTACTTCCACAGGCTTCACAAATAGCGGAAACATGCAATTTTCGCTACTTCCGCCACTCCGCCAGCACCACGAAATAGCGGAACAATGGTTTTCCGACAGTTTCCGACAATTCTGCAATTTTTCCGAAAGTTTCCGAATTAGCAGAATGTCAGCGGAATTAGCAGAATGTCGGCAGAAAAGCCGCGGTGTGGCACAGGCAATTCCGAAATGGCGGAATGGAATCTCGGCACAGTAACAGCTGTTGCTGAATCAGCCTGTCACCCCTCCACTAGGGTTGTGCCCTGAGAGCCCCCCGGGGGAGTGCTCTCGGGGTGCTCATTCCCCTTTGCTCTCCGGGCGGGCCGGTTGGAGAGGGGGAGGTTGCCCCAACTCCTTGTGTGGCACCTGACCCGCGGGCACCTGCCCGAGCCTACCCTCACCCTCCCCCTG
>QEPC01009645.1:1137924-1168969 GCA_003113815.1 Sphenodon punctatus | reverse complement strand
CGTCCCCGCAGCGCAGGCTGGAAATTCTGCGCTGGGGTAAGCGGGGCAGGAGATTCCGCGGGGGGAGGGGAATTCCGCGGGAAATCTGCGATTCGCAGACCCGCGTTTCCCTCGGGGCCCTGATCATAATGCCCTTCTATAAATCTTTGGTATGACCCCACCTTGAATATTGTGTGCAATTCTGGCTGCCCCATCTCAGGAAAGATACAGTAGAATTGGAAAAAGTTCAGAGAGGCGCAACAAGGATGGATTGAAGGGTCGAATCAACTTCCAGAGACTCAACAGGTTAAGGCTGCTTAGCTCGGAGAAGCGGCAGTTAAGGGGGAATAGGATAGACGTTTATAAAATCATGTGAGGTGTGGAAAAAGTAAATAGGGAACTGTTTGCCTTTCCTCACAGTAAGAGAATGAGGGGTACACTCTCTGAAGTTAAATAGCAGCAGATTTATTTATTTATTTATAAAATCATTTAATACCCCGCCCCTCCTGCTCCAAGCAGTCCGGGGCAGCTTACAATATTAAAACACATACAAACAATAAAACCATAAAATACAATAAAAGGGAAGGCACGAACCAAACCGCCCCCATCCCATACTACACCCCATCTCCCTTGCCAAAGGCCAGGCGGAACAGCCAGGTTTTACACATATGACGGAAGGAGGGGAAATCCGGGGCCACCCAAGCCTCCACCGGGAGGGAGCTCCACAGCCAAGGTGCGGTCACCGAGAAAGCCCTCTCCGTAGTGGGCCCCCCGGGCCACACGGGGGACCTCGAAAAGGGCGCCCCAAGGGGACGGCAGAGGCCGCTCCAGAGTGTGGAGAGCGAGACGGTCCCACAGGTAAGTCAGGCCACGGCCGTACAGGGCTTTATAGGTCAAAATTAATACCTTGAATCATGCCCGGAAGATTATAGACAGCCAGTGCAGAGCCCAGAGCACCGGTGTAATGTGCTCACGGCGACCCGTCCCTGTAAGGAGACAGGCCGCCGCATTCTGCACCAGCTGCAGTCTCCAGACCGTCATCATAGGTTCCTTCGGTGATGATCCTTTTAAAAGCAAACAAAAGGAAGTACTTTTCACACAGCTGACAATACAGCTGTGGAACCTGTTGCCAGAGGAGGCTATGAAAGCCAGCACCATAACCAGCTTCAGATGGAAACTATATTCTCTTAAGAGGACAGAGCCATAAATGCCAACTAATTGGGGCTTAAACCCCTGGTTACCGGTAGCTGGGAGTAGTTAGCCGGAGAGGAGTCACATCGCCATGACCTGTACTTGTACTTCTCTCGAGCTACTGTAGCTGGCCACTGTCGGAGACAGGATGCTGGGCTCGATGGACCATGCATCTGACCCAGTATGGCACTTCTTATGTTCTTATGAGCTGGAGATGGAGAAAACGGATGTTCAGATTAAGGCTGCGTTCCCACCTGCAGCAGCAGTGGTGGCAGCGAGAGGGGCAAGGGAAGACGGAGCAGCGCGGAGGAGCCGGCCGACGGGAAAAGAGCCGGTGTGAATGAGGATCTGCCGCACATGCCAGGGTGCGAAATCCTGCCCTGACATGCACGAGAGAAGCTGTGGCAGATTCCCCTTTCGCACCGGCTCTTTTCCCATCTGCCGGCTCCTCCCCGCTACCACCTCTTCCCTTGCCCCTCCCGCTACCGCCACCACCGCCACAGGTGAGAACGCAGCCCAAGTTAGCACCGGTGACCAGCTTCTCCCTCCCCTCAGAGACTACATGGGCCTACCCTTGAAGACTGTTCAGGGGTTGCAGCTTGTGCAGAATGCAGCGGCCCGCCTCTTGATGGGGGTGGGAGTACATTACACCAGCGCTTCAGAGCATAGGTGACATGTCATGGGGGCACAGAGGGGCCCGTGCCCCCCAGACATTTGGTCCCACACACCACCACCTGCCTTTCCCCTGTTCCTCCCCCCTCTGGCGCCCGGTGCCTGCATGGAGGACGACAGAGGACTCATCCCTCCAGCCAGAACAGTGCTCCCCCTCCCCATCTCGCAGCCTGCTGGAAGGGGAGGGGCTGAGGGAGGCAGCGAGCGTGACTCACTTCCTCCTCCCTCAAGCGCGGGAACAGGATGTGCAGGCAGTGCCGCAGCAGGTTCAGGCGGCCGGAGGAGGGATGGAGCTCGGGGAAGCAGCAGCAGCCTCAACAGCTCACAGGCGGTGGCAACGGACCGGCGGCGAGGTGAGCGGGGCTGGACTCGGGGGGGTGGCCTGGGACCTGGGTGCGTGTGCTGGATTTGGGGCACTGGCTGCAGCACAGGTTCAGGCGGCCGGAGGAGGGATGGAGCTCGGGGAAGCAGCAGCAGCCTCAACAGCTCACAGGCGGTGCCAACGGACCGGCGGCGAGGTGAGCAGGGCTGGACTCGGGGGGGTGGCCTGGGACCTGGGTGCGTGTGCTGGATTTGGGGCACTGGCTGCAGCACAGGCCTGCCTCACCCTGGTGGGGGGGTGCTGGGGCCCGGAACGGAGGCGAGGCATGGAGACAGAGTGTAGGGATCTGGGATTGGGGGGGCGGGTGTCCCAGGCATGGTGGGGAGGTTGGATTGGGGTGGCAAGGGGCAGCCTGGGTGGTTTGTGTGCCCCTGTGCAGTCTGTATTTTTGTTTGGAGGGGGGATGCCAGCTTTGTTATTCCATGTGGAAAAAAATTGCATGTCTGGCAACTCTAACCAATGGTCCATCCATGGGGCTGAGTTGGCAACTTGCTTTCCCTAGACTTCGCCTGCCCCCAATCCCTTAGGCGAGCCACGATATCAAATTTTTCCATAAAGGCCATGGTCACGCAGAAAGGGGAGCGGCAAAGAGACTTTTCTGCCCGCTTCTGAGGTGGACACACCCCCATAAAAGTATCATGATGCTCCAAGGGGACATGTCATGTCGGAAAACTAGGAGAAGAACTGGTTTACTCCATCCCTTTATAATGTACCGCACGGTCCTCCCTGCTAAGTGACCTTGGTCCACTTAGCCCAGCACCCCATCTCTGACTGCCGTCAGCTTTGGTCGTTTCAGAGTAACGCATAATAGATCATAATAGCGGGATCCAGTTCCTGCTGTTCACTCCTAGTCCCCAGCAACAAAACACTAATGAATGCGAGTCCTACAATGGCAAAGAGGTAGGTGAGATACACCTTTTCCATTTTTTACTGCTGTAATTCAGTAGGCATGCAGAAAAAACGTGGAGGAGAGATGTATCTGTGGATTTGGAGAAAGTGTAAAGGGGGCTGATTATGCACCCCCTTCTCCTGGTGTTTTATTTAAATTGTGTTATAGTGGCCTAGGAGGAGTCAGCGGGGTTTTTCCTCCCTTGTTAAGAGAACATGTGTGGTGCAAGGATAGAGTTTGATGAGTGGGCTGCACAAATGGGGGAGAGAAGACCTAATACCTGTACTCTGTGTAGCATCAACCAAGGCTGGGGGGTGGGGGGGAGGGGAGGGTTGGGGAGGTGTAGCCATTATTTTATGGTCCATAAGGCAGTACCCAGTGGAAACTCCACCAGGCATTGAGTGCCTCCACATTGTGATTGATTTGGCTGGAGACAAATTAGGGCTGCTGCTGGTGTACCAGACACCTTCCTGTGCGGCAGCATCCCTGCATGATCTATCAGAGCTGGTGTTGGAGGTGGTTTTGCGGTCCCTGAGGGTGGTGGTCTTGGGGGACTTCAACATGCACATCGACACCGGACTTCGGGGTGCAGAGCATGAGTTCATGGCCGCCATGGCAACCATGGGCCTGTCTCAGATAGCAGTTGGCCCAACATGGGGGTGGTGGGGGCACACACTGGATTTGGTGTTTTGAACCGGCCTTGAGGTGGGGGATCTGTTGGTGGGGGATGTTTCTTTGGTCCAGTCCCATTGTCACGGATGGATCATTACCTCCTGCATGCCTGTTTCCTGGCGCGTGTTGGCATCTGGAAAGGTGTGGGACCTGTTCGAATGGTCCACTCTCGGAGACTTATGGAACCGAAGAGGTTCCGGAATGCTCCGGGAAAGATACCCTCCAATCTTGATAGTTGACCTCTCGATGACCTTGTAGCTTGCTGAAACACCTTGCTGGCTGAAGCCATCAATCAGTTGGCTTCTAGGCATCTGCTCCCAGAGAATTGGCAGCACAGGTCCCCATAGTTTACGGAGGATCTGCGCTGGCTGAAGCAGAAAGGACAACAGTTAGAGAGACGGTGGCATCAGACCTATATTGAAGATGACAGATTGTGACATACAGCTAGTTTGAAAGCCTATGCTGTGGCTGTGCAGGCAGCAAAGAAGGGTTTCTTTGCTGCCCTCATAGCATCCACGAAGTGTCGTCCAACAGAGCTTTTCCGGGTGGTGAAGGAGCTGGTCAGTCTGGCCTGTCTCTACCTGGAGAGCTGGAGTCTTCCAGCTCTCACTATGACAAATTTGTTGAGTGTTGACTATTTCATGGACAAAATTGCTCACATTCACCACTGCTCTGATGCTGCATTTGATACAGGTGGGGAACCAGAGGTAATGAATGCCCCCACCTTGTCCTGTTTTGTGGGATCACTTTCAGTCTATGTTGTCCGCTGATGCTGAGGATGTCCTGGGGTCAGTCAGGGCCATGTCTTGTGAACTAGATCCATGCCCGTCCTGGCTGGTCAAGGCCAGCTGGGAGACATTGGGACCATTGCTGACTGGGGTAGTCAGCGCCTCCCTCCGGGAGGGCAGGGTCCCTAGGTGCCTCAAGGAGGACATGGTGCGCCCACTGCTCAAGAAACCATCTCTTGACATTGACTCCCTGGCCAGCTATCGGCCGGTCTCTAACCTTCCCTTTTTAGGGAAGGTTATTGAATGGGTGGTGGCTCAGCAGCTTAAGGTACATTTGGATTGGATCCGTTTTCTGGATCCCTCACAGTCTGGCTTTCGTCCGTGTTGTGGCACTGAGACTGCGCTTGCGGCCTCGGTTGACAACCTTCACTGTGAGTTAGACCGGGGTTGTTCTACCCTTTTGGTCTTCTTAGATCTGTCGGCTGCTTTTGATACCATTGACCAGGAAATGCTGGTGGCTCACTTGCAGGACCGTGCTGGGGTGGGCGGAATTGTTCTTGAATGGTTCTGCTCTTCCTGGCTGGAGGGACTCAGCGTGTGGTACTGGGGAACTGTTCTTCATCCCCCCCAGGATCTCACATGTGGTGTCCCTCAAGGATCTATTCTGTCCCTCCTCCTGTTCAACATGTAGATAGTTTTCCAGGCCCGATTCAAGGTGTTGGTTCTTACCTATAAAACCCTAAATGGCCTGTGCCCCACCTATCTGTGGGACCGCCTCACTCCCCGGGTTCTGGATCGGCCCCTGTGGTCGGCCGGGAGCACCCTTCTTGAAGTCCCCTGCGTGCAGCGGGGGGCAACGTTGGAAAGGGCATTCTTGGTGGCGGCGGTGTGGCTGTGGAATTCCCTTCCGGTAGAGATCGGTCTCTTCCCNTGCCTGCCTGCCTATCCCTTAGGGGAGCCATGATATCAAAATTTTCCATAAAGGGCATGGTCACACAGAAAAGGGAGAAGCAAAGAGTCTTTTCTGCCTGCTTCTGATGTGGACACATGTCCTTAAGAGCATCATGATGTTCCAAGGGGACATGTCATGTCAGAAAACTAGGAGGAGAACCTGTTTACTCCATCCCTTTATTATGTACCCCATGGTCCTCCCTGCTAAACATTATAATGGTGCCCTTGGTCCATTTAGCCCAGCATCCTGTCTCTGACAGCAGTCAGCTTTGGTCATTTTAGAGAAATGCACAATACATCATAATAGGGTGATCCAGTTCCTGCTACTCACTCCTAGTCCCCAGCAGTCAGGGTCTTCCCCCCTGACAAAAGAAAACACTAATGAATGTGAGTCCTGCAATGGCAAGGGGGTAGATGAGATACACCTTTTCCATTTTTCGCTGCTGTAATTCAGTAGGCAAGTGGGGAAAAAGTGGATGTGATGTATCTGTGGATTTGGAGAAAGTGGAAAGGGGGCTGATTATGCACCCCCTTCTCCTGGTGTTTTATTTAAATTGTGTTATAGTGGCCTAGGAGGAGTCAGCGGGACACTGGCTTAGTTGTTAAGAGAACAATTACACAGTGCCTTTCAGCGCTGTGTACTTTCACGCCTCAGCTCAGAGTTGGGGGGGGGGGGGGGGGGGAGGGGAGGGTTGGGGAGGTGTAGCCATTATTTTATGGTCCATAAGGCAGTACCCAGTGGAAACTCCACCAGGCATTGAGTGCCTCCACATTGTGATTGATTTGGCTGGAGACAAATTAGGGCTGCTGCTGGTGTACCAGACACCTTCCTGTGCGGCAGCATCCCTGCATGATCTATCAGAGCTGGTGTTGGAGGTGGTTTTGCGGTCCCTGAGGGTGGTGGTCTTGGGGGACTTCAACATGCACATCGACACCGGACTTCGGGGTGCAGAGCATGAGTTCATGGCCGCCATGGCAACCATGGGCCTGTCTCAGATAGCAGTTGGCCCAACATGGGGGTGGTGGGGGCACACACTGGATTTGGTGTTTTGAACCGGCCTTGAGGTGGGGGATCTGTTGGTGGGGGATGTTTCTTTGGTCCAGTCCCATTGTCACGGATGGATCATTACCTCCTGCATGCCTGTTTCCTGGCGCGTGTTGGCATCTGGAAAGGTGTGGGACCTGTTCGAATGGTCCACTCTCGGAGACTTATGGAACCGAAGAGGTTCCGGAATGCTCCGGGAAAGATACCCTCCAATCTTGATAGTTGACCTCTCGATGACCTTGTAGCTTGCTGAAACACCTTGCTGGCTGAAGCCATCAATCAGTTGGCTTCTAGGCATCTGCTCCCAGAGAATTGGCAGCACAGGTCCCCATAGTTTACGGAGGATCTGCGCTGGCTGAAGCAGAAAGGACAACAGTTAGAGAGACGGTGGCATCAGACCTATATTGAAGATGACAGATTGTGACATACAGCTAGTTTGAAAGCCTATGCTGTGGCTGTGCAGGCAGCAAAGAAGGGTTTCTTTGCTGCCCTCATAGCATCCACGAAGTGTCGTCCAACAGAGCTTTTCCGGGTGGTGAAGGAGCTGGTCAGTCTGGCCTGTCTCTACCTGGAGAGCTGGAGTCTTCCAGCTCTCACTATGACAAATTTGTTGAGTGTTGACTATTTCATGGACAAAATTGCTCACATTCACCACTGCTCTGATGCTGCATTTGATACAGGTGGGGAACCAGAGGTAATGAATGCCCCCACCTTGTCCTGTTTTGTGGGATCACTTTCAGTCTATGTTGTCCGCTGATGCTGAGGATGTCCTGGGGTCAGTCAGGGCCATGTCTTGTGAACTAGATCCATGCCCGTCCTGGCTGGTCAAGGCCAGCTGGGAGACATTGGGACCATTGCTGACTGGGGTAGTCAGCGCCTCCCTCCGGGAGGGCAGGGTCCCTAGGTGCCTCAAGGAGGACATGGTGCGCCCACTGCTCAAGAAACCATCTCTTGACATTGACTCCCTGGCCAGCTATCGGCCGGTCTCTAACCTTCCCTTTTTAGGGAAGGTTATTGAATGGGTGGTGGCTCAGCAGCTTAAGGTACATTTGGATTGGATCCGTTTTCTGGATCCCTCACAGTCTGGCTTTCGTCCGTGTTGTGGCACTGAGACTGCGCTTGCGGCCTCGGTTGACAACCTTCACTGTGAGTTAGACCGGGGTTGTTCTACCCTTTTGGTCTTCTTAGATCTGTCGGCTGCTTTTGATACCATTGACCAGGAAATGCTGGTGGCTCACTTGCAGGACCGTGCTGGGGTGGGCGGAATCGTTCTTGAATGGTTCTGCTCTTCCTGGCTGGAGGGACTCAGCGTGTGGTACTGGGGAACTGTTCTTCATCCCCCCCAGGATCTCACATGTGGTGTCCCTCAAGGATCTATTCTGTCCCTCCTCCTGTTCAACATGTAGATAGTTTTCCAGGCCCGATTCAAGGTGTTGGTTCTTACCTATAAAACCCTAAATGGCCTGTGCCCCACCTATCTGTGGGACCGCCTCACTCCCCGGGTTCTGGATCGGCCCCTGTGGTCGGCCGGGAGCACCCTTCTTGAAGTTCCCTGCGTGCAGCGGGGGGCAACGTTGGAAAGGGCATTCTTGGTGGCGGCGGTGTGGCTGTGGAATTCCCTTCCGGTAGAGATCGGTCTCTTCCCGGATCTTCCCTTCTTTAGGCGCCATTGTAAGGCCTGGCTTTTTCACCAGGCTTTTGGCAGAGGAGGTGGGTAGTGGGAGGGGAGTTGGGGGGGGGGGGGGGGAATTGTTTTGGACTTAGAGTCGTTTGGATTAATTTTATATTGTTATTGTATTCTATTGTTTTTACTGTTCTTATTGTAAGCCATCCTGAGCTGCCGGAGGCAGGAGCGGGAGGGATAAAAATCCCTGTACAAATAAATATAAATAAATAAATTGGTGCGGAAATTGGATTATTCAGGACAATCCCATCCGTCTAGGTCCTTAACCACTGCACTTTGTGACAGGGAAAGGGAAATAGCCTTGCTTTTTCTTTGCAAACTGTCCTATTTTGGTTTCCCCCCCCCCACCTTTTTCTTCTTTAAAGTTATTGTACACATTGAACTTTTGTGCAGACACCAATCTCAGCTCTCTACCCCAATCTACTTCAAATGTGCGTAGATACAAATGTGCCCCCCCCCCCAGAAGCAGGGCCCAGGGCGGCTGCCCCGAACCGGCCCTGGCGAGAGTTTTAAGTGCCATCTGTCTTCCAGCCACTTTTGCAGAATGTCTCCATGTTTGCAGCTAAAACATATTTTATTATAGCCAAAATTCATCTCTGCCAACCCCAGCTACAATGATAGATCTCAGTAAAACATACTTTCCCTTTTCTTCTTTAAAGTTATTGTACACATTGAACTTTTGTGCAGACACCAATCTCAGCTCTCTACCCCAATCTACTTTAAATGTGCGTAGATACAAATGTGCCCCCCCCCCCAGAAGTAGGGCCCAGGGCGGCTGCCCCGAACCGGCCCTGGCGAGAGTTTTAAGTGCCATCTGTCTTCCAGCCACTTTTGCAGAATGTCTCCATATTTACAGCTTAAACATATTTTATTGTAGCCAAAATTCATCTCCTCCCCAGCAGCCCCAGCTACAAAGAGAGCTGTCAGTGGGGAGGTGGGGGACCAAAATGGAATCGTTTGCAAATGCTGGCACACCTAAAGCAGGGATGGGAATCTGCAGCCCGCGGTGGTCCAATTCCAGCCTGTGCGATCGCCTGCTCTCCATCCCCCAGAGGTTTCCCCCCTGCTCTTGTGTACTTTGGTCTGCCATCTGCACACCGCAGGTCACCAGCGGCACCTCTGGTCTGGCAGTCCGTGTATCTGTGCAGTCCACCATGCAGCAGGGTGCTCTGTCCCAGTGCGCAGCAGGGTGAAGGCTTTCCACCCCTGACCTAATGGGTGGCTTCTTTACAGTGAAATTTGGACAGATCTTAAACAGACCTATGGTCCTGCAGTCCTGGAACGTGTCATCAAAAATCTCACACCATATTCCATATTTTACAACATCTAAGTGGGGGGTGGGGAGGGTGTGTGCTTTAAAATACTTTTTGGAGTTAGCACCTGCCCTGTAGCTTGACATTTTGTAAATAATTGTGGCAATACTATGTAGGCTAGCATTAAATGTGTCCACAATTGAAAGCTCCAACAGCTTCCCCTTCTGAAACAACCAGAATCCAGTAGCTTGTACTGTAAGTTTCAGGGCCTTGCTGATGCCCCTACACAGTCTGTATTTTTATGATTGGGGGGGAGGGGGGGTACCAGCTTTGCTTTGCCATGTGGTTGTTTTTATATTCACACATGTTATGCAAATCAGGGGTGGAACTATGCAAATGAATGCAGGTGGCACTATGCAAATGAGAGGTGGAGCTATGTATATTAGTGTGGGTGGAACTATGCAAATTAGGGGTGGGCATGAAAATTTGTTGTTTCCCCCCACCCCAGGTTCAACAGTCACCAGTCGCCTATGCTTCAGAGTCTGCACTGGCTGCCAATACCATTCCAGGCATAAGTCAAAGTGCTGGTTTTGACCTATAAAGCTTTAAACACCCTGGGTCCTACATATTTAAAAGGACACTCCTTCCTCCTTATGTCCCTCTGTAGCCACTAAGATCAGCTGAGAGTGCCCTCTTGCTAGTTCCGTCCTTGACCTCGGTCCTTAACCTGGGCACACAAAGGTGTTTTGGTTTTCGGTGGCTTCTCTATAGCGCTGGAATTTCCTTCCCCTGGAGGTTCACCTCAGCCCTGGTTTGAGCATCTTTCAGAGGCAATGCAAGACCCCTGCCAGACATTTAACAAGTAGGGGTAGATCCAGGGGGAGGGTCGGTATTATTAGTACGTATGGTCCTCCATCTCTAGTATTTTGTAGGGTTGGGGTGATCTACAGGGGACCCATGGACCCAGCAAACTCGCCCACCTCTCAAACCCGCACTCGCTCTTAACCACACTCGGGGCTTCACTCAATTGTAAAGGGAAAAACAACCCCTCAGGATCTTAGGTGGTCCTTTGTTTCCCAACCGGAAAGAGGCCAGATCATCATAGGGGGGGAGTGGAGTCCCTCTGCTCCCTAGATCTCTTCCACATACCAGGTAACCAATGGAGGAGGGGGAACACCCGCAGGGCCACACACACCCACTTCACCCCACTACCTATAGTTCTCCTACTCACCCACCCAGTTGCTCACCCTCTCTCTCCTTCCATACCCCACACGCTCCGCTCACTATACTCACACACGCCCTCACTCACACACAGTCACATACACGCTACTTAGCTTTTAGGAGTCTGTCCAGATGCACACGAGGGGGGCCAGTCTCACAGCACTGCTGATCACCGGCAGTGCTGTGTTCTTCTGCTGGCCCTTAAGTAGGGCTGCCCCCACCCCTCCGCGCCTGCACAGCATCCCGGAGGGGCCTTCCCCGGCGCTGTCAGGTGACGCCTGATGGAACCCCGCCCCCATTAGAAGGAAGATCTGCGTACACGGCATGTGACAGGGTTTATCTGCTGGGCAATGGGAAATGGGCCAAAGTATTTGTTATCCAGTTTCGTAGATGGCGAAGGGACGGGTAGTGATGATGGTCGATCCATACAAGGTCGCCCACCTGGTATTGGGACGTGATCTGTCGGTGTCGATGTGCTGTCTGTTTATACCGTTGTCGTGCCACCCGAAGCATTGCAAGTGCCTGTCCATAATTACGTTGCAGTCGCTGAAGCATTGCCCCTGCAGCCGGGACGTCTAGCATGGGAAGTTCTGGGAAGAGGAGCTGGGGATGGAAACCATAAGAGACATAAAAAGGGGAAAAGCCAAGAGACACGTTGGGTGCATTATTGAAGGCGAATTCTGCGAGGGGGAGTTTGTCCGCCCAATCATCCTGGAGATAATCGATATAACAATGTAAATATTGTTCTCGCGCCTGGTCTGTACGTTCTGCCTGTTCATTAGCCTGAGGATGGTACGCCGTCGTGGGGGCGAGTTTTACACCTACTACGGTGAACAAGGCATGCCAAAAGCACGCTACAAACTGTGATCCTTGATCAGATACGATAACTTGGGGGAGTCCGTGTAGTTTGATTACATGCTGGAGAAATAGTTGGGCTGTCTGGGGAGCCGTGGGCAGATCCGTGCATGGAATAAAGTGGCCCATCTTGGTGAATTGGTCAACTACCACCAAGATGGTAGTATAGCCATGGGAGGGAGGAAGGTCAACAATGAAGTCCATGTTCAGTCATTGCCATGGTCCGCGCCGCAGGACATTGGGGCGAGTTGCAGGAGTCTGATGGGCCAACGACGTGGGGTTTTGGTACGGTTACACATCTTGCAGCCTTGCACGTAGGCCTTGGTGTCTTTTCACATGGTGGGCCACCAGAAGTGTTGTTGTAGAAGCTGTAAGGTTCGTCAGTGGCCCAGGTGCCCTGCAAGAGGGGCATCATGGTGGGTCTGTAGGACCCCTTGTCGAGCTGCTCTGGGTACCACAAGGACCTTCTGATGCCCAGGCACGTCTGCACAGGTAGAAGCAGGGGGAAACTCTCACGTACGAGGGTCCCTCGTAGCTAATTTTCTGAATTGGACCAAGGTGAGGCCGGGGGCTGCGAATACCTTCCAATCCAGTACAAGGTCTCCTGCTGAGGGTTGGTCTGCAGGGGTTTTGTAACAAAGAGACAGGGCATCTGCAAGTGTGTTGTGATGTCCTGGATGATAGATCACCAAAAGAAAAACGAGCAAAGATCAGGGCCCACCGTGCATGTCAGGCATTTAGGATACGAGCAGTCTGTAGGTACACATGGTTCTTGTGGTCCGTGATTTCCTGGATGGGGTACACTGCTCCCTCCAGGTAATGTCGCCATGTTTCAAATGCTGCTTTAATGGTTAGTAACTCCCTATTGAGAATCGTATAGTTTCGTTCCACCAGGTTTAGCTGGCAGGAGTAGAAGGCACATGGCAAGGGTCTGGCATTGTCTAGGGGATGTTGGGAAAGAACTGCTCCTATGGCCACACTGGACACGTCAGTTTCTACGATGAAAGGTGTGTCGAACTTGGGATGCTGTAAAATAGGGACTTGCACAAAGGCTCTTTTTATGCACTCAAAGACCTCTTGTTGTTCCTATGCCCATCTGTAGGGTTGTCCCTTTTTCAGAAGTTTCGTCAACGGAGAGGTAAGGGCCGCATAGTTGGGGAGATACTGCCGATAATAGTTGGCACTGCCAAGAAATCTCTGTAAAGGTTTGACTGCCTGCGGAGCAGGCCACTGGGCGATAGCCTGTACTTTGGCGGGATCCATTTTGATTCCCTGGGGGGAAATAATGAAACCTAAAAATTGCACCACCAACTGGTGGAACACACATGTTTAGATTTTACAGTAGAGAGTATTTTGTTGTAATTGTTGAAGAACGGTGCACACATTCCAAACATGCTCGTCCAGGGTGTGGGAATAGATAAGAATATCGTCCAAGTATGCCACCACATATTGGTCCAGGATGTCCCGGAATACATTATTTATCAGATGTTGGAAGGTGGCCGGCGCGTTGGCCAGTCCGAAAGGCATAACTAGGTACTCAAAATGTCCATACCTTGTACGGAACATGGTCTTCCACTCATCCCCTTGCCTCATTTGAAGGAGATTATAAGCCTTTCTCAAATCTAATTTTGTAAACACTGTAGCCTCCTACAGTCTATCTAGTATTTTTGGGATGAGGGGCAATGGGTATCTGTTTTTCACGGTGATGGCACTGAGGCCTCGGTAGTGAATACATGGTCGTAGTTCCCCATCTTTTGGGGGGACGAAAACAAGGGGGCCCCAGCAGAGGAGGTGGATGGTCTAATAAATCCCTTCGCCAGGTTGTCATTGATGTATTCTTTAAGGGTCTGCAGCTTGGGTCTGGAAAGGGCATAAATCCTGCCATACGGGGAAGTGGTGTCGGGGAGGAGATCGATGGGGCAATCGTAACTCCTGTGTGGTGGTAATTCTAACGCCTGTTGCTTCTTGAACACGCCACAGAGATTCTGATACTCCTGGGCGATCGGCAATGATGCTTCTACGTGTGTGGTACCTGCAATGGTTGTCTCTGACAGCTGAGGCGGCGGCACCACACAATTTGACGTACACCCAGGGGACCCGAATGTGAGTTCTTTTCATCACCAATCAATCTGCGTGTGGACCATGTTGAAGTATACCTCCTCCTGGTGATTCCCGATAGTACCCTTCAAACGTGGGGTACAGATGATCACGGGTCCCGAACGTAGCAGGAACGTCAATAGTGAGGACCGTTTCTGGTCTCACCTTGGTCTGTAAGGGGATGCCGTGTGTCCACATGAACCCATCCTCAATAAAGTTCCCTGATGTGCCTGAATCCACAAGAGCGGATACGACGATGGAGCAGTGGGGAGAAAGGTCTAGCATGAGGGGAACGCACACCTGATCAATGAGGGTGACAGCCGTAGAGAATCCCAACACAGAAGTTGGCGAGGGGCTTTGGTGTTTTACCGAGACGTCACCTGCCCATCCTGGTTTCTTTCATTTCCCGACAGGCGGCGTTCCGGTGGTAGCTGTGGGCATTCTCGAGCAAAATGGCCTGTGGTCCTGCAGTAGAAGGAAAGATGGCCTGTTCTCCTCCATTCCTTCTCCTGTACTGCCAAAGGTCCTCGCAATGCCCCTAGCTGCATGGGTTTGAGTTCCTCAGGTTTCCTGCAGTCCGTCCAACCGGGACCAGTTACCGGAACCCGAGGGTACCAAGGATGAGTGCCCTCCTATTGGTGCTCTCGTTTCCATTCCATCAATCGATCATCTATCTGGCATGTTAAATTCACGAGACCGGCCCAGGTATCTGGCATCGCAGTATACGAAAGTTGATCTTTGAGATCCTCGTTTAACCCTTTTTGAAAAAGCACCTTAAGTACATTATCTGGCCAACTAAGCTCCATGGCTAAGTGTTGAAAAAGGGCAACATATTCAAGCAACGGTCCGTTTCCTTGCTTAAGACTCATGATAGCGGTTTCTGCATCCTTAACCCGGTAGTCAAAGAGGAATTGAAACTCTCTCGTGAAGGCCTTCAAGTCCTTTTATAGCGGGCTGTCTTTTATGAGTAGCGGAGTGGCCCAATCAAGTGCAAGGCCCTCAAGGTACCCAATAATGAAGGCAACCTTGGAAGCATCAGACCGGTAGGTCACGGGCTGTATCTGAAATGCCAATCTACATAGGGCCATAAACCCCTGGAACGGTCTCCTATCCCCCGCAAATTTGGTTATAGGGGGTGCTTAGGTTCCCGGCCTGGGCCGCTATCTGCTGCTGCCTGTGCTGGAGGATCCTGGGCTGCCCCTGCTGGAGCGGCTTCCTCCTCAACTTCCACTACTCCACCCACTGCCCCTTGCTCCTGCTTATCTCGGAGGTCCTTGACCTCTAGGGCTAAGGACTGGATGGCCCGTGCCATATCCTCTAACTGCTTGGCTGGGTCCATGGTAAGGCCAGGGATACTGTTAGGGTTGGGGTGATCTACAGGGGACCCGTTGACCCAGCAAACTCGCCCACCTCTCACACCCGCACTCGCTCTTCACTACGCTCGGGGCTCCACTCAATTGTAAAGGGAAAAACAATCGTTCAGGATCTTAGGTGGCCCTTTGTTTCCCAACCAGGAAGAGGCCAGATCATCATAGGGGGGGAGAACCAGCAAGGCCCGGAGTGGAGTCCCTCTGCTCCCTACCTCTCTTCCACACACCAGGTAACCCCACTCACGCACCCACGCCTTCACCGTGCCCCAGGGAGAAAGTGGTGCGGGGAGTAAGTGAAGGGATTAGGGTCCAGGAACACAAGGGAGGATCCCCACAGTGCCCACTCACTGCCACACACAGGGGGAGGGAACCCCTAACGGAGGACGGAGGAGGGGGAACACCCGCAGTGCCACGCACACCCTCTTCACCCCACTACCTATTCATTCTCCTACTCACTCACCCACCCAGTCACTTGCCCTCTCGCTCCTTCCACACACTCCGCTCACTACACCCACAGTTAGAACTGACACGATTTCACCCTCTCGCACACGTACACGTCTCTGCCTGGCTGTCAGTGTAAACTGGGTTACTACTATACCTCCCTTTGGTTCCAGTGCCACCCTGCAGCATATATTTTCCATAAGTGTCCTCTTTTAAAAGGGAGAACTGGTAACCCTAAGTGCGAGTCTACGTGTCCAGAGAGCAGGAGACAGATCGAGGATTGAGGTTCCCTAACGCCCGTCCCTAGCCTGCCGGATGGGGAGACTCAGTCACACAGGATAGACCCTCCAGGATTTTAGCTACATGCGGTCAGAAAATCATCAGTGCACTCAAGGGCCCTGATATTTTTAGCTGGGTGTAGAGCTGAAACGGGTCCCTGATGTAGTATCCATGGGTAATACTCACATTTTGGGGTATCCACATCGGTACCCGAATACCATTCAAGTACTCCAAAATTCAAAATGTTGGTTTGTGATTTTCGAGTGCCCCAAATTACCTGCAACCCCCCCCAAAAAAAATGCCCCCCAAAATTTCCTGGAACGAAAGGTCAGAAGTAAAAAAAATCAGGACAACAACAGTATATCGGTATGTTGGTATGCCAGGGTTTCGGGTACCCAATTGAAAGCAAATCTATTTTTTTGAGTCCATTCAAGTGCCAGAAATGTGACAGGTCTACCCCCTTTTTGGCAGGTAGTCATTTCAGCTCTAGCTGAGTGGATATAGGCCATACAACCTAAATATACTGAGTTACCAGAATTTGGAATTGGACTTATCCAGATCAAGAAGCAACACATCATCTCCACTGAGCTGTGACTGGGGAAAAACAAATTAATTCCACTTATCCAGAAAATCAAGTTATGCAAGTTCTACTTAAGTGGATTACACAGCAGATGTCAGACATTTAAAACCAGTGGTGTAAGAAACCAAGAAACAATAGACAGTGTAAACGCAGACAGAGCTAAGACAGTTGGGTTGCAAGGCAGGGAATAAGAAATAGCTTTTCAGGTGAAGGGAACTCAAAGGAATGGAATTCACAGCAGTAACACGATGATTGGGTGTACAGCTGACAGAGGCTGTCGTTACTTACAGATTCTTATAATTGCGTGAAAAATCTAAGCTGAGTCCATTAACTTTAGTATCCAATAAAGTTATGAACTTCCGTCTTTTAAAGGTGCTGTGCAGGGTCCCTTTAAAGAGGAGGACTGAAAGATCAGAGATGGAGTGTCCGCCATGGAAAATGTGGCTGGCTGCCCACTGGGGATGAGTGCATAAGACCATAAGAATCAAGTCATGCCGTACTGGGTCAGACCAATGGTCCACCAAGCCGAGAATTCTGTCTCCAACAGTGGCCAACTTCTCTTTGGAGATGTACCGACAGGTCACAGTGGGCAATCCAGATTTCCTGTTGTTCTGGCCCCCAACAGTAAGCGGTTACGTCCCCAAAACCTACTTGGCTAATAGCCATTCATGAACCTATCCGTGCTTTGATCTATGATCTTTTCTCTATGTCCATTGGACCGATCGCTTGTTTATGCAAGGACGGTTGGTGTTCACCAACACAGTTTCTATAGGGGCATTTAGTGCACTGAATGAAGTACAAGATGTAAGGATCTAGGCCAAGGGTGGGGGAACTGGCCCAAGGCCAAATGCACCCGATGACTAGTTTTTATTTGGCTTTCTTCCAGTTCTTGAACCTGGCCCCTGGATCCAGACCCTGTCTCCAACTACTGACAGACTGAGCTCAGGAGAAGGGAGCAGAGATGAGGGTATGGACACAAGTGATCTGGACCCTCCTCTTCCTGAGCGCACCCCTAATGCAAACCCCCCCACCCCCCCCAATGTCTATGCAGCCCTGAGAGCTTGCATTAGAGAAGTTTCCCCACCCCTGATTTAGTCACTCTATTTCAGTTGAATTTTATTGGAATTTAGCTGCCTAGCTCCCTTGGGGGGGGAAAAAATCCCAGTCTTAGGATACGGTCCTTTACTTGCTGTTGTCTTCCCTTGAAATGAATGAGTGGGATTAGCACCAGTGTGAGGGGGTCACACCAGCACTAAATAGCTGGAGGATCCCCACTGTCTAGCAGCAGAACACCGTTCACGTTCCAGCTGAGGAATGCCTTAGTAATGGTACACTTAACACTCCCAAGTTATTTGACCTATTTCACTAATGTGTTTGGGAAGGAGGTTAATTAGCAGTGGATATACCCATGTCCTGAAGCTTAATTTCTCCAACAACCTTGCTCATAAAAGGAAAAACTGAGCCCATCGGAAAGGAAGTGAGCAATTAAGTTGCACAAATAGTGAAGCTCATTGAACTGCAGCTGACTTCTATCATGTCAAAGAACAACTAAACACGGGAGCAATGAAAAGATTGTTACCCCGACCACCACGGAGATCCAGCTGGCAGTAAAGAGGAATAACTTCCTATTTGAAGATTCCTGATTAAAACCCTTTGCCAACCCAAAGGCACCACTGGGGCAAAACAGCTTCATGCATGTTTAGCCGATTCCGAAACTTTTTTTGCAGCAGCAGCAGATTTGAAACGACGATTTAGACAAGCCCCAGGAAACTCTTTGTTTCAAGCAGCCTTTTCCAAATCACTGCCACTCCAAACATTGCAAGGAAAGCAGTAATTGGCTCCTGGCTTTTTAAACTGTCAAGAGAAGAAACACATCCACGCCAGGACTTTCACCAATTGAAATATAGCAGGAAATAATGTTGTCCCCTAGCATGGTTGGAACTTGAGACTCATAGGCCAAAATGGGAGTCTTGGGTAGAGCATTTACTACCCGCTGTAAGGCCCCCGGCCTTGAATGCCCAACCTCTGAGGTGTTGTTGGAGCAGCATCCAGTCACTAGCACTACCATCTAGGCTTCTCTCAGCCAAGTCTCTCTCTCTCTCTCTTAGCCTCTACCCTACCTGGTTGTGACCCCGCCTTCTCCTGTTATCAAGTTACCATGTTACCAATCAGTACATAGTAAATTCGTGCCAGAACTTGGAGAAATCGGGATGGGGAGTCGGAAGAACAGGACCAGAAGTCAAAAGATCAGCACCGGAAGTTGGAAAATTGGGAAAAAGAACAGTTAAATTGGTAATTCGGGTAATCCGTCAGGCACTAACCAAATGCTGATTAGTTTCCAATGTTACCAGGTCAGATTGACTATCACAATTCCAATGGTTATCCCCATTTTTGTGGCTACTCCTCTCAACTCTAGCTCAAACCAAGAGAAGTGACAAGGATTATCCAACCAATAGGTTCATGGTTCCAAAAACATTTTTTTTTGTGACTCCATTTTGCGACTTAAATTTATCTTATATAGCACCCATTCCCCTGCCTAAATTGCACTCCGGGTCACTTCACAAAGTCAATACAACAAAAAAGCAACCTAAAATCTATTTAAAATCAGTTTAAAGGGGAAAGGCAAAAAGGGAGAGGAAAAATACATTAAGAGGAACCAACAGTGGATCATCTAAAAGCACCTGCAGAATGGAAAAGTCTACAGAGGCTTTTTAAAGGTGAGGAGGGAGGATCCGAGACAAACATTAGAAGGGAGCGAGTTCCACACTGAGGACTATTCAGGGCCCTGAAAACTAGCATGTAATCCCATGGCCTTAGATAGCAATGAATGCTATGCAAGATGTATCCAATGTCAGTTGGATCATGACTAAGGCTGAAACAAGCAGCTAAATTGCTGCTCCCAAGTAATCTCACCATATCAGGAACCAGGATCTATTTCTTGATCATTCCCTGATACCAATGCAATTTCTCAATTCTTACATTACCGTGAGATACTGTCCCAGTTTATTGACTTTCCACTTACCGTTGACTGCGTACTGAGTACAGCCTACTGTTCATTTACCGGTTATCGCACTGCCGAGGGTTCCATTTTACTTCCGGGTTGGTTGTTTCCGCATTTCTGAACCAATCACTGGGTTGAGGAGCTAAAGACATTCCCTCCCTTAACCTCCACTCCAGTGCCTCCTATCAGAATTGTTGTTCTCTGTTGTTCCCTTTGCTTTGACCAATCTGCACCTGGATTTCAGATTAGTGAAAGAATCTGCGTAACAGCCAGTGAGCGACAAGGCAGTATAAGGGAAAACAGGGTGCAAGGAATGTGGTATTGCGCCATTATTACCTCTTGGGATTTGAAATGGACAGCAAAGAGGTAAATGGCAAAGCGGTAAACGGGATCCCGGAAAGCGGAAAGTTGGTAGACAGAAAACACAGGTTAGAAGGATCCTTCCAGCAAAGGGGCCACAGCAACCAAGCAGCTACCCAAACTCCCCTTCCCACCTGTGGTCTCCATCTCCTTCTCCCCGTCCCCCAAGTACTGCATACATATCTATTGAAAAGCTGCCCTGAAGGTTGTGTTGGAAACTTATTGCAGATATAATGACTTGTTTATAAATGACCAGAATCGCAGATCATGGTTTTGGGAAGAAATTCATCCAAATATAGATGGCTTTTGGATGAACAGCCGATATCTCCGGTTACTTCCTTTGTCTCTCTAGGAATTACCTTCACCAGTCTTGGTACGTGGACCAAACATATAGAGAAAGCTGTGTCAAAAGCTTCTTGTTCTTCCAAAGCTCTTCTCAAGTTTGCTGCTTCTACAGGAAATCATAGAATGTCTTCGGCTCTAAGAATATTTCAGGCCAAGTCATTAGCTCAATTATTGTACGGTTCTGAAATTTGGTTCCAGATATCTTCTAATCGGAAACTTGAGATTGTTCAAAACAAGTTCTCGAGAAGCCTACTTATGCTTCCCAATGGAACGCCAGCTCCTATGGCTCATGCAGAGACTGGTTGCCTTTCAATAGCTGCTAAGATAGCCACTGCTTTATTGAAATAGTGGTCAAGACTCTATAGTTTCTAGAGGTGTGCACCAGGGACCCATGTCATTATTTGTTTTTGTGTTTCATTTTTGTTATTTAAATCTTTCATTTTTCTTTTTGTGAATATTGAAATTTCATTTTCATTTTTGCTTTCATTTGTTATTTCCATTGGTTTCAATGGAAAACAAATTCTTGGCTGTATGTTTTTTGTTTTTCAATATATTGAGAGGAAACATGGAGCAATTGTACCTCCAATGGATGTCATTTTGTGTGCCAAATTTCAGAAAGATTGGATAAAGGAATCCAATTTTATAAGCAGTTGAATTATGTTATTTTGCAAAAATGTGCATATACATTTCTGGCTGTAACTTCTTTGTCTCCCATATAATGTAGATGAAACTTGGCAAGTTTATTCCCCTCCCCAAGTCTACTATCTAGGCCAACTTTCAGAAGGATTTAATAAAGGATCATGGTGGTATAAGCAATTAACTTATAACTGAATGTCTGACTAACATCTTTACAGTCCAACCGATATACATGACATTTGTCAGGGCTCTATCGCACACCTTCAGGATCACCACTGCCAAATATCAGAAAGATGTGATAAAGGGTACCAACTGTATATGCTTACACAGCATATGCAGAGAATGAGACTATGCCAGGGATTCTCTCGAGCGTGTCACTGTGGTATAAGATCTGTTTGCGATGCCAATTAGTCAGCAGAAATGTCAACCAAATACCCTCATTCTTTTCTGTGACCACCCCAGATACTTTCCCCCACTTCTTACTGGGAAGTCGGAAGCATCTGTTTAGGAAAGAGCCAATAGAGATTCTCTTATGTCCTCTGTCACAGTGCAGCAGGATGTGATTGTCATGATAATTGGCCAGCTTGGATGTGTAAACTATGTCTCCTGGTTGCTGGGATGCTATCCTCAAAGTCCCAGTTATGTCTCTTCTATGCTCACCTCAGGGCCGCCCCCTATGACCGCCCCGAAGTCACCACCAATTGGTCCTGTAAAGCTGGAAGCATGTATTAATTGGCCAGTGAATGTGTCTGTCAGTCTGTTGAGTTGCTCCCCATCCTCCCTCCTACAGCCTCCCTCCCCCTGCCATGCCAGGTGCCCTTCTCTGACTGGCACTGCATGTGCTGCTATTTATCTGAACAGTGGTCTTCAAGGGGACAACTTTAATTGCTTATAAAACTGGGACCCTTTATCAAATGGTCCTTTAGTTTGGCAGAGGTGACAGGGAAGGTGTGGGATACATTCCTGCTGAATGTCTTGTAAACAGGACAGAATATAAAAATGTTACAGCCAGAAATGCATTTTCAAGTTAACGGTTTATAACATCATGACCCTTTATCCAATCTTTCTGAAATTTGGAAGGATTAGAAATCCTGAGGAGTGACAATCTTACCAGGTTTCATGCAAATTAGACAGAAGATAAAGAAGTTATAGCCAGGAATGTGTATGGAGCTTTTCTTAAAATCACAACATTCAATTGCTTATAAAATCGGTTCCCTTTATCCAATCTTTCTTAAATCTCGGACACACAGTGCCCTCCATTGGGGGTAAAATCTCCCTAAGGTTCATCAGAATTGAATAAGAAACAAAAAAGATATTTAAATGAAAGTTATTCAAAGAGAGAGAGAAAATACAAAGCTGTTCCTCTCTTGATCATCCAAGAAGCAATACTGGGTGGTAGTAATGGTTGTGTGAAGAGACTTTGAATGGAACTAAACTGAACAGAGTAAGACTGAGTTAGGAAACATCCATGTTAACTTAGAATTGCATTTGGTTTAACCTTTTGTTTTACGCAAGCAACTTTTTGCAAACTCTAAACCAGATCGGCTTCATTAATTTGCAACTTCATGAATGTATCTCTCCCCCCCCCCTTGGTGCCCCTCCCCTTTGTCCATTCTAGATTGTACTCACCTAAAGGCAGGGACCTATCTTATCACAGCTGTTTGTCACCAGGCACATTGCCAGTGCTATATAAATAATAATAAAGTTTTACTCAAACTTAAAATTTTTATACAGCTTCCTTTGTCTATAAAGCTAGCGCACTGGATTTTCTGAAACCAGGTGCAGACTTCAAAGGTGTTCTTCAGTTAGATACCGGGCAGAGACTACTCAGAAAAATGTATGCATCTGGGGACACCCCTAAGTTACAGATGACACAGGGTTTGCACTCGTGAAGCTAGTTTGGTGGGCTCAAATTGGTGCACCCTCTAACTTTTTTAGAATGTATGTTCTGACCCGCCGTGGCCCGGCCCAGATCCGGTGCACCATGGCCGGTTGCCATGGTGATCCATCATTGGCTGCGATGGCTGCCTGTCATGGTTGGGGTGCTGGGGCAGCACAGAGATGGGGCTGGCACGGCTCCCCGGCCGGGTTCACGTGTGGTAGGTTCCCTGATCTGACCCTGGCTGTGTCAGCAGTGTGGCGGTGAGCCAACCCGGTCAGGGTCACTGCCGTTCCGGTGTCACTTCTGTTTTTACCCAATGTGCTTTTTTGGATCAAACCCTACAAAAAGCAAATGTCCGTCACCTGGAGTTCCAAAGCTCAGTTTTGGTAACTTGTCCCCAATTCCCCATGAATGAAAGTGTGAACTCAGAAGAAAGCATCATCATTTTCCACCTCTCTTTCTTTCCTACTTTTTGTTTTTTTCTCCCCAGTCTTTTCTGAGTCAGGTTCTCACCGAGATGAATCATGCTCGGAAATGAGACCCTTAATTGTACTGTGTGAGTTAAATGCTAAGACATGACTTCATTACAGCAGAGATAATAAAAGGGCGAAGGATGGGTGGCATCTCAGAAACCTCTTAATTCACAGACTGCTCTGGTTTATTACAATGCAAGCATCCATGAGTGCACAAAGGAATTGGAGAAATGCTTTTATGTGCTTTGTGCATTCGGCTCCACCTCAAATGGACTTCTTGGTTTTGCAGACGAGTCGATACCCAGCACTGCCTCCCCGGTGGCAGAGGGAGAGGGGGTGGGGTCAGGAATCCTTTCCAGTGACTCCTGGCGTCAGCGGCCAGAGGATCTGCATGAAAGTGGTGAGTCTGACGGCTAGGGATGGGCGAACAGAACAGAGTTCGGAAATTCGGTTAAGTTTGGAATTCGAGTCCAGAAATTCGGTTCGGTTCAGTTCGGTTTGAAATTCGAGTTTGGTTCGGAAGTTCGGTTCGGTCGACCGAACAGACCGAGTTCGGTCGAATTCCGAACTTCCGAACCAAGTTCGGCCATTCAAAACCAGGTTTTTTGGTGTGTGATGCCACTAGGGATGGGCAAACAGAACGGAGTTTGGAAATTCGGTTCGGTTCGGTTTGAAATTCGAGTTCGGTTCAGAAGTTCGGTTTGGTCAACCGAACAGACCAAGTTCAGTCCGAACTTCCGAACTGTGTTCGCCCATCCCTACTGACGGCAGCGCCACAGACCGCGCGCCATGGCATGGCCCTTGGCGGGGGCTGGGGTTGGGGCTGTTTTGGGTTCATGTTTTAGGGGTGGGTATTTTTTGGTTGGGGGTCCTGGCTTTAATGCTGTGGGACTTGAGGGGCTAGGGATTAAAGCGGTATGGTGCTATTGGTGGAGAGGGATTTATTTGGAGGTGGGTTCATTAATAGGGAATTTTGTGTTGAGGGGATATTGGGTGTTTTCTGCCTCCAAAGGAAGTGGGAGAGAAAGGGACTTGTGTTGGGGAGGAGGGGTCTTTTTCCCCAGTGAGAGGAGGGGGGTTACGACCCCTTTGAAGAGTTATGGGGCCTCTATCCTCAGGGAGAGGGGGGGTTGGACCCCATGGGAAAAATTGTATGTCCCCCTCAGTGAGAGGGGAGGTATGGGGGGGAAGGGGGGTCTCCCTTACCTGTCGGGCGGGACAGCCACTGGAGGGGATTCGGGGGGGGGGGGAAACTGCAGCCATTGGGATTGTGCTGGGCCAGGAGAATTATGGTCCTTCTGGGAGATTGAATCAATCTGTAAAGATAGGATAGGTACTTGGTGCCTGTCCCACTCACTGGATCCCAGGTAGGCAGCGAGGTGGTCAAGAACCAGAGGGCCCCTGGCCTGCGTTTGATGCTGCTAAACGCAAGGTCGGTTGCAAATAAGTCAACAACGGTCCGGA
The DNA here is from genome assembly GCA_003113815.1 of Sphenodon punctatus. Taxonomy (NCBI): domain Eukaryota; kingdom Metazoa; phylum Chordata; class Lepidosauria; order Sphenodontia; family Sphenodontidae; genus Sphenodon; species Sphenodon punctatus. The sequence goes on along the minus strand of QEPC01009645.1, from coordinate 1,144,519 downwards.
AGTTAATCCTGGACCAGGCAGACGACCTCGTGTGTATTACAGAGACCTGGCTGGACACAGAGTCAAGGCCAAGTTTGGCTGACCTTGTTCCAGCTGGGTACTCCGTACAGCATCAGCCGAGGCTGGAGGAATGGGGGGTGAGGGCAGTGTAGCAATTGTTTTAAGAATACTTGGACTGTGAAGAGGTATCCTGCGCAGATTATGGCAGGCATGGAGGGTCTCCATCTTGTGATTGATTTCACCGGCGACAGATTAGGGCTGCTGCTGATATACCATGCACCTACCTGTATGGCAGCATCTCTGCACGATCTTGCCAAGTTGGTGTCGGAGGTGGTCTTGTGGTCCCCGAGGACGTTGGTCCTGGGGGACTTCAATATCCATGCTGACACTAGTCTTGGGGGGGGGGGGTAAAGCATGAGTTCATGGTCACCATGGAACTGTCTCAGATGGTAGAGGGCCTGATACATGAGGGGGGCATACCTTTGACCTGATATTCTGCACAGGCCTTTGGGAGAGGTGTCAGCTGTGCCCTTGTCATGGAGGTATCATTACCTCCTTCAAACCCGTCTCCTGGCACATGTCTGCCCCTGGAAAGGTGCAGATGCAGAACCAGTTTGTTTGGTTCACCCCCAGAGACTTATGGAACCAGAGAGATTCCAGAATGCTCTTGGGGGGTTACCCTCAATTTTTGACGGCCATTCACTCGATGACCTCATGGCACATTGTAACACCTTGCTGATTGAGGCTATTGATCGAACGGCTTCTAGGCGTCCACTCCCTGAACACCAACCATGCAGATCTCCCTGGTTTACAGAGGATCTGCAGCGGATGAAGCAGGAAGAATGGCGGTTGGAGCGACGGTGGCGACATTCTTGCACTGAAGCTGACGGATTGCAGCACAGAGTTAGTTTACAAACCTATGTTGTGGCTGTGTGGGAAGCAAAGAAGAGGTTCATTGCTGCCCTCAAAGCATCCGCGAAGTCACGTCCAGCTGATCTTTTCTGGGTGGTGAGGGGGCTGGTCAGTCGAGCCTCCCTCCGCCTGGAATTGGAATCTTCCAATGCTCACTGTGACTTGTTTGTTGACTTTTTTGTAGATAAAATCACCTTGATTCACCAAGACTTTGACGACACGTTAATTGCAGTGGGAGAACCAAAGTTAATGGAAGGCCCGCCTTGTCTGGTTTTATGGGATCGGTTCCAGTGGGTGTCACCCACTGATGTGGAGGATGTCCTTGGGGCTGCTAGAGCCACTTATTGTGAACTTGACCCATGCCCGTCCTGGCTGGTGAAGGCAAGCTGGGAAATGCTGGGGCCGTTGCTGGCTGGGGTAGTCAACACCTCCCTTAGGGAGGACAGAGTGCTGGGCTGCGGTAGTGCATTATGCTGAGGACATCCGACTCTACCTCTCTTTTTCAACTGACCCTGGCCCAGCAGTCTCGGTCCTTACCCGGTGTCTGATGACTGTGGTGGATTGGATGAGGGCAAGCCGTCTGAAACTGAATCCTAACAAGATGGAAGTGATGCTGGTGGGAGGGGCTGAGGGAGTGATGGTGTCCATCATTGACGGGGTCTGTCCTCCATTGGTCCCTCAGATTCAGAGTTTGGGTGTGCTCCTTGATTCACAGCTTCGCCTGATGTCCAGATGGCGGCTGTGGCGAGGGACGCATTCTGCCAGTTATGTCTGGTACGAGGTTTCGGCCGTATGTTTCCAACTCTGACCTAGCCACCATCATCCATGCTTTCATAACCTCAAAACTGGACTACTGTAACACGCTTTACGTGGGGCTACCCTTGGTGACAGCTTGGAGACTGCAGCTACTGCAGAATATGGCAGCCCACCTCCTTACAGGGACGGGCCGCCAGAAGCACATTACACCAGTGCTCTGATCTCTGCACTGACTATAGTCTTCCAGGCCCCATTCAAGGTGTTGGTTTTGACCTTTAAAGCCCATTACAGTTTAGGCCCCACTTACCTGTGGGATCGCCTCACCATCCGGATCCTGGATTGGCCCCTGCGGTCAGCTAGAGATGCCCTCCTCGGGGTTTCCTGGGTGACGCCGATGGGGAGGGCATTCTCGGTGGCCGCACAGAGGCTGTGGAACTCCCTCCCAATGGAGGCCCCAGATCTCCCCTCTTTCCGTAGGCCGTGTAAGACCTAGCTGTTCCACCAGACTTTTGACAAGGAAGATGGGTAGTGGGGGAGGGGAGGAGGCAGAAGGTGGGTTTTAACTTCACCATGAAGGTTTTTATTTTGTATTATGTTTTAGTAATGTGTTTGTTTTGATGTTTTATATTGTGTTGTGAGCCTCCCTGAGCTGCAGTAGCAAGTTGGGGCGGCATAGAAATAAAATAAAATGAAATAAACCCGGGATGGGAAACTTTTCCCTCCTGGGAGCCACTTTGAAATTAGTACAAGCTCCAAGGGCTGCAGAGAAGTTGGACAGAGATGCTTGGGAAGAGGAGGGATCTGTCTCCTCTCCCTGGGCGCTGCATGCCTTCATCTCTGCTCCCTTACCCTGAGCTCAGTCTTCCCATACTTGGGGGCAGGGACTAGATCCAGGAACTGGAAAATGGCCAGATAAAAACTAGCCATGGTGTAACGCACCTGGCAGCCACGAGTCCCAGCGCCCGGCCAGGAACATGGTCGGGGGAACCCCAGGCCCTGAGATACCCCAGATGCCCAAGACCCCGTGCCCCGCGCTTACCTGGGGGGACGAGGAAGAGGAGAAGAGACACCCGGTGGTCGCGCTGGTGCTGGGCGGCACGGGAGCCTCAAGGGAGCAGCAGCGCGGGCTGACGTCATCAGGTGGCGCCAGCCCCCAGCCCGGCCGAGCACGCAGATGAGGAACGCGGAGGCCAGGACTTCAAAAGGCGGAAGCAGAAGTGAGCTGGGAAGAAGGACTGGAGACCACGGGAGGAGCAGCAGGGAAGTACCCGCGATCTCCTAACGGGGGGAGGGAACCAGGGTGTTGGGGGCCCGTGATGTAACGTGGCAAGGATTGAAGGCCCAGGGAACCTAGACCAGGCTAGGAGAGAGGGGGAGGGTAGGACCAGGCATACGCCCACGGAGGCTCTCCCGTCCCGAGGGCCGGGTGACATGCCGTCCCCTCATAGGGACCCTCTGGAGAGAAAGGGGACGACCCGACCCCACCGGCCCTGAATATGGAAGCCGTGCGGCACAAATGTAGGGAGCGTGCCACACATGGGGCCACATTTGGCCCCCCAGGCCTGACGTTCCCCACTCTGGTACTAAGGCAAAAGAAAGACTGGGGGGGGGGGAGGAAAATTGCAGGAAATTTCTGATCAAGTCTTTTTTATGGAAAATGCAGTAAGGTGTTTTGTTCGAGGGGGGTGTTTTTTTCCAATTTTTACATTAAAAAAATTTTATTGGAAAAAAAATGTTTTACTTGCTCCTGCCATTATTCTGAGTCATTTTTTGATTAAAGCAAACAAGAGGAGAAGAGATGATGAGTTTAAGATTCCGGAGGAAAGACCGGAAGGGTGATTCCTAATCTGGGTGGCATGTTACCCAGGGGCAGCACTGATTAGTTCCAGGGGTGTCACGAGGCTGGGTAAAAATGAGGATTAGGAGAGAGCAGGCATCAGTGCACGCTTGCTGATCTCTTCCTGCCATCTCCCAGAAGGTTATAGAATCACTGAATCGTAGCATCATAGAGCTGGAAGGGATCGTAGAGGCCATCTAGTCGAACCCCCTGCTCAGTGCAGGAAATTTGCCGCTACAGCATCCCTGACAGACGAGCCGTCCAGCCTCTGTCTCAAAACCTCCAGCGAAGGAGAGCCCCCCACCGCCCTAGGCAGTGACTGTTCCACTGTCTATCAAGTTCTTGCCATTAGGAAGTTCTTCCATGTTTAGCCGAAATCGGTTCTCTTGTAATTTGAGCTCATTGGTTCTAGTTCTGCCCTCAGGGGCAACAGAGAACACGTCTGCTCCGTCTTCCCTGTGACACCCCTTCAGGTATTTGAAGACGGCTCTCATGTCTCCCCTTATTCTTCTCTTCTCCAGGCTAAACATACCCAGCTCCTTCAACCTTTCCTCATAGGACTTGTTTCCAGACCCCTGACCCTCTTTGTCGCTCTCCTCTGAACCTGTTCCAATCTGTCAATGTCCTTCTTAAAATACAGAGCCCAGAACTGGACACAGGACTCCAGTTGAAGTTGGATGAGCGCAGAGTAGAGTGAACCCCAGAGTTCCGAAGGAACTCAAATATGAAATCGCAGACCTACTGTTAGTAATTTGTAACCTATCGCTAAAATCTGCCACTGTACCCGAGGACTGGAGGGTTGGGCATGTTGATAAACATGGCTTAATGGGGAAGAGTCAACATGGATTTAGCAAAGGTAAGTCATGCCTCACTAATCTGTTGGATTCTGAGGGTGTAAATAAGCATGTGGACAAGGGATACCCAGTAGATATAGTGTACCTGGATTTCCAGAAAGCATTTGATAAGGTCCCTCATGAGAGACTCTTGAGAAAATTAAGAAGTCATGGGATAGGAGATAGTGTCGTACTATGGATCGGTAACTGATTAAAGGATAGGAAGCAAAGAGTAGGACTAAATGGTCAGTTTTCACAATGGAGCGATGTACAAAGCGGTGTGCCTCAGGGATCTGTATTGGGACCGGTGCTGTTTAATGTATTTATTAATTATTTGGAAAAGGGCATTAAGAGTGAGGTGATCAAATTTGCAGATGACACCAGGTTATTCAAGTTAGGCCTTTTTTACATGGACGGTGCAGCAGCGCCAATGGGTGGAGATGGGTGTGGATGGGTGGGTGAGCACACCTAGCGGACACCCGGCGGCGCCAAGCAGAGAGACATTTACATGGACAGCGATGCAGGGGGTGGTGGGAAGGAAAGGGGAGGGGCCCGCAAACACCCAGCGGCCAAACACCCATCCAAGGGAACACCCGTGCAAGTACACGGACAGCCGGGACCGGTGAGGAAGCCCCGTCCGGCACAACGACGGCACAACATGGCTGCCTGAGGGCAAACAAAGCCGCGCAATGTGGCCCCACCCCCGAGCCACCAGGACCCGCATGGGCGGGGTGGGAGGGAGCAGCGGCGGCTCCCCCTGCAGGGCGTTGTGGGTGGTGCCCCCCAAAGCCCTGCGCGCTTCCTCCCTGCCTCAGTTGCTGGCCGGGTGCGCTGCGCTGCGCTGCACTGCGCTGCGCTGCGCTGCACTGGGTGGGAAGGCGGAGCTGCCTCTCGGAGAGCGAGGCCAGGGTGGACGCAGAGGGAGGAGAGCAAGCAGAGGGGCTCAGCCAGGGGAAAGAGCCAGAGAGGCAACCCTCAGTGCTGCTCTCAGACAGTGGCGAGTCCTGCACCATGTGGTGGTGGTGGGCGCTCGCTGGGGTCTTGCTGCTTGTCCTGCTGCTGCTGATTCCCTTCGGGAGGTCACAGTGAGTTGTTTGGATCGGCTTCCACCTGTTCCCCTGCGCCTGGGCTGGGAAGGGGAGGGGGCGCCAGACCATGGGATCAAGGGGACTCTCTTGCCTTACCAGTGGGTTTTGGCTTAAACCTGGCCATGGGCAGAGCCTGCCGTGATGCTCAGTGCAGTGCTGCTGCTGGGGGATTACTAGAATCCTGGGCGCTCACTGGGAAGCCAAGAGGTATCGAGTGGGACAGGGTTTGTTTTTCTGCAAACACTTTTCCTATTGATTGCACGGTGGAGGGAGTTCCTCTCCTGCCTCGGTTTGGGGATTCAAACAAAACTCCCTGTCCCCACAGCTACCCTGCTTCCAGAGCAGCCCTTCCACCTCATCTGCTCCAAACCTCTGCTCTGCTAAGGATGGTGCCATTATGGAGGTCACGATGCCTTCTCTTGCCTGGCTGCTTGCCTTTTCCCTATGCAAGGATTCATCTGGGCCAGAAAGACTCCCCAAATAGTTCTTCCCAATACCTTTCTTCAAGAACTTAGGGGGTGCTTGTATATGAACGTCCCAGTTAAAAAGAGGCTGTAAAGCTTCCAAAACACAAGCTATAACAGCATCTCTCCACCTTTCAAGTAGGTAGAAAAACAGGTGTTGAATTTGGCTTGGCATTTGTTTTTCTTTATTGGCCAGATTTTGCCTTGAACCCACTGACCATTAGTTAGAAGTCAACTCTGGAGCAGACTGGCAACACAGAGGTAAAAATCCCTTTGCCCATAGAGATGTTGATGGGAATACTCAGAGTGAGGGGGTTGAGAACTGTAGTTGCATAAGCATTAATGCATGGAAATAAAGATCCCTTCCACATCCATTTGAATCAAGAAGTACCAAGTTTAAGAAGGCTTTTATCCCTCTTGCAGGAGCATTAGGCCGCCTGTTTGTGGCATTTTTACAAGTTGACTTGAAAGTTTGCACACTTTAAAATGGTCAGTAAGATTTTTTCATAGAGATTATTATTATTATCAAGCATTTATATAGCATTTTAGACTGTTTTCTTCCATCTGTGGGAACTCCTTGCTGCTGGGTTGTGCCAGTGTTTTTCCTATGCTTGGGGTTTATACGTTATTCATTTTAAGCTTGATGTGCATTTTAGACTGTGTTTTCTTCCATCTGATGTTAACCCTGGGAACTCCTTGCTGCTG
>QEPC01009645.1:1127299-1137415 GCA_003113815.1 Sphenodon punctatus | reverse complement strand
CCCCCCCCCCCCAGGCGCCCCAGGGTCCCTGTGCTCACCCGCCCCCTTCCCCTGCATGAGGCGGCATCGGCTCCCGTGGTCTTCTCGTGGACCTTCCTGGTCGCCATCATGGGAGCCCACACACATGTGCCCTGGCTCCTCCCTCCTTTACAGGCTCTCGGCCGGACGTCCAGCGTCCCCCCCACCCTGTGGGCGTGTCTGCGTGGTAGCGTGTGCGTGCCCCGTGTTGCCGGTGCTGTGGGGCTCCGCCGGTCCATTCCGTGTGGGTGTTTTGGCTTTTACATGGACGCTCGGGTGTTGAACACCCATCTCCACCCATGGAGGGTGCCGACTCCCTCGTGCCTGCTCCGGCGGTGTTGGCGGGTGTCGGCGGGTGGGTTGGGCATGCGCCCCCACCCACTTGTGGACTTTTGCATGGATGCTCTCCCACCCATCTGATGGGTGTTTCTGGGTGTTCGTGGGCAGGTGGCATCCGTGTAAAAGTGACCGTAGTTAAAACACGAGCAGACTGTGAAGAACTGCAACAGGCGCTTATGACACTGGGTGCCTGGGCATCTAAATGGCAGATGAGATTTAATGTGGACAAGTGCAAAGTGATGCACACAGGGAACTAATCCAAACTATACGTACACAATGCTGGGTACTAAGCTAGGAGTTACCACTCAGGAAAAGGATCTGGGGGTGATTGTGGACAATACACTGAAATCCTCAGCGCAGTGCGCAGCAGCAGTCAAAAAAAAGTAAACAGAATGTTAGGAGTTATTCGCAATGGGATAGAGAATAAAACTGAGGATGTCATAATGCCTCTATACGAATCAATGGTGCGACTGCACCTGGAATACTGTGTGTAGTTCTGGTCACCCCATCTCAAAAAAGACATAGCGGAACTAGAAAAGGTACAGAGAAGGGCAATGACAATGCTACGGGTATGGAACGGCTTCAGTACAAAGAGAGGCCTGACAAGCTGGGTCTCTTCATCTTAAGAGAAGACTGAGAGGGGACATGATAGAGGTTTGTAAAATCTTGAGTGGTGTGGAACGAGTAGATAGGGAACGGTTATTTACTCTCTCAAATAGTACTAGAACTAGGGGACACTCCATGAAACTGGCAGCAGATTTAAAACAAAGAAAAGGAAGTATTTTTTCACTCAACGCAGAATTAACCTATGGAATTTGTTGCCAGAGGACGTTGTCAGGGCCAGTAGTATAGCTGGGTTTAAAAAAGGACTGGATAAGTTCTTAGAGAGTAGGCCCATTAATGGCTATTAACCAAGTAGTTTATGGGATGAACTTCTTACTGTCGGGAGCTGGGAGTGAACAACGGCGAATGGATTGTCCATTGCAACTGTTGGTTCTTCTCCCATGCGATCGAGATTGGCCACTGTCAGAGGACAGGATGCTGGGCTTGATGGACCATTGGTCTGACTCAGTATGGCACTACTTATTTTCCTATGAAACTATTACTTCTCGTGAGCTGAACTTCTGTTAATGCAGCCTAAAATTGCATTAGTTGCATGTGAACAGTCTCCCTCCTCCCAGCTCTACGCTCCACCTTCCTCCTTTCCTCACCCCCAGAAGGGCCCATTCTGCACTAGCAGCTGCTGCTAGAAGAAGCAAAGGAACTCCCAAGTCCTGTTGCTGCTAGAACTAGTCAGTACAAAGCAGCTCAGCAAAGGGTGTAGGGGTGGTGCAGCACAGATAACTGTGGAGTGTGGCACTATTGGATGAAGTGTGGGAATTAGATTAGTTAAATGTTAGGAAAGCTTTCTAACCATAATAGTCAGGCATTAACCAGAATAGTCCGCCATTGGAAATAGCAGCACCGGGCAGTTTGCGTATTCTTTTTAAAACCGGATTGGTTACTTTCGTTGACCTCTTTATTGGCACACAGCTTTTGCGTGAACACTTATCAGTCGGGTTCCTGGTTTTCCATTTAGCGCAAAAAACCAGAGAAAAACACAACATTCCCATTTTATCAGAGAAAAATGCGGAATTCCAGGTTTTTCTGGGGAAGTCCCACCTACAAACTCACCGGCAGCAGTGGAAATTTAAAGGCGATGGAAGCTCTGTTGAGGTTCCGGTGTGCGCCTGCATCCAAGAGAAGGGATTCGGCATGAGAAGAACACAACCGTGTCTGGCTTTTGGCGAGGTATGTTGGACCTCAGCCACTGCCAGGGCTGGTGGGAAGGAGGAAGTTGGAGTGGCACCCGCCCCCCACCTGCAGAGGGAGAGACTTCAGCTCCGTGCGAGGGCTGGCTGGGGGGGGGGTTGTTTTATTTTGTTATTTGAGTGGCAGTGGCAACCACTGCAGCAAATTGTCACAAAAAAATAATAATTTGTAATAAACACTTTCTCATTTTAAACAGCCAAAAAAACAGACGTTGGTGTTTTTAATCGGAGAATTTAGGGTTGCTTTTTTTTCCAGAGAATTTCCAATATTTTGGCAGAGAAAACTAGGAACCCTACATCTCAGCTAGGGGGGAACTGATGGTTTACACTGTTTGTCCAAACACTATCAAAATGCAGTAGTTACTTTGATATAATTATCAAACTAGTTACTCCGGTTTACACTATTCATCTGAACATTACCAAAGTGAAGTAAATCACTATCGTTACTCTGGTTTACCTCTTTGTCAGAACGTGGCCTTGCGCTACTCTGTTTATTGTCAGCAATAATATCAAAATGTCTGGCATTAATACCCATGAATATTACCTTCCTCCCGCCCCCTCCAGTCCAATCCTCAATTCTGCAGGGAGAGATGGGGTCTAAAGCGTCACGCTTGCCGCCTCCAAGAAAAACGGCCTAGAAAAAAAGGCACATTTCCTGCCCATCAACCTGAAATTGAGAGGAAACAAAAACCCAGAGCATGAAGTGATGTGATTTTCTGTTGGCTGGGTAGGATACACACCAGTCTTGGGCTCATTAGCAAGAACTCTGAACTTTGTTTGACCACAGTGTTGGCTGGGGTTTCTGTAGGGATGAAGGGGGGAGGGGGGATGATATTAAACACACAGGATTATGATAACAAACAATAAGACAGTTTGAATGCTATTCTAGGGATGTTTTTTCAAGCAACTTGCAAATACATGAGCATAAGGAATCTGGAGGGAGCCCTTTTTTAATTTTTAATTTTATTTTTTCCTTTCCTCCCTCCCCTTCAAGTTGCTTGGTTTCTGCAGGGCTAAACAGTTGGTAGTTAAGTAGTTTATCTTCCGAGCTGTGTTGCTGGATTGTTTGTGTTTAGATAAAGTTTGGGTCCTTTCTGGTTAGCGTCTTTCACTGGCAATTATAGCCAGCCTACCGTGAAAAGGTTAGTTTGGTCAATGGAGCAGAGGGGACTGTTGGATGCAGAGGGAGGAGGAGAGTTAGAAGGGTTTATCAAATGATCACAGATGCCTCGTTGGTGTTCATGCCTTGTAAACAATAAGAAATGTCAGCGTCGCTGGTTGCTGTCATTGCTGACAGTATAAAGAGCAGAGAGGGGCAGCATTCTTTTGGAGAGCTTGGAGTGGAGCAAGCTTGTGGGATGAAGGCACTTGGTGGATATCTGAGTACCTTGGGAAAAGAGAGGAGTTAGGGCTTCTCACTCAGCAACCTAATGAAAACTAGACAAACAGTCTTGCATTTAACATATAGTTTCCACCGATTCATGCTGCTTTTGTTAGGAACAATTCTCATCTGTATCGGAAAGAGACGGTTCAGCATTAAAGGCATCATTTCCCATTGACAAGGGAGCGTCAGATCGGGATTTTATGAAAAGAAAGGAAAGTACATTCCAATTGGTAAATTGCCATAGCCCCAACCCACTTGTTCCTGCAGCATTGTGGGGGAAATATATATATATATATATTTCAGATGCCAGAGCAAGTAATCAAACGCTAACGGAGGAAAACTAAATAATCCATCTGGGGGATTCGGAGCCAGGATGCAAATAGCTATGAGTAAAAAGACACGGAAGCAGTTTGAAACATAACTTGCAAAAGCTAAAATTCTACCTTCAGGCAAACTTTTACTTAAATGAACAGAATACACCGCCATGTGGGAGGCCATAAGAGACCACGTCTAGAGAAAACAAGGATCCATTTCCAGGAATCAACTCGGATGAGTGACTCTAACGCGTGGTATTATGCGCCATTTCTCGCTCAGGGCTGAACACCTTGAACTTTAAAAAACAAAACAAAAAAACTGTGAAATAAGCTGAGATTTATTTATTTTTTCTAAAAAAAAAAAAAAAAAAAACAACCTGGTTGCATGTGCGGAATTGTATTAAAAGACATACTGTGGCATTACTTAAAATAACTGGCCATGTGCCACGCCATGTTCACTATTGCTTTGACACACAAAGGACTGGAGACATTTTAAGAGTTATCAGACACCCCGGGAGATGCATTGCACCTTAGCCCCCAAAGGGCACACGCAACAGTTTAACTCTTGATCTGCTGGGCCTTGTAGAAAGGAGGAGGAGGGGGCTTGCCATATAAATGGATAAATGCCATGCGTATCTTTTGTTTCTTAACCTCCATTATCAAAAGCAATTTGTGATTTTGGGGACCCAGCTTGACAAGCCTGATAGAGCCTGACTTTCAGAGAGTGTGCTCCATGCCCACCCTCTGAAGAACAGGCCTCCTCAAGTTACCTCAGGTCAGGAGTCATTTATGACAATGTAGGACTATATTTAAGCACGTAGGATGTTCCAAACAAACAGTTCATTTGACACAGGGCTGCGTCAAAATGGCCCTTCCGTTTTCGCGGAACAATTCCACAAGAACAGAACGGCTGTCAAAAATCCAATCAGGATTCTGATCGGCTGTTCTGTGCAGACACAAAACGTCTTTAAAAAATGGATCATTTTGTCGAACAAAAATCAGATCATACATTCTAATTTTCATTCGGACCGATCAAGCCTACTGGATCCATCGAAAAGATAATCCAGTTGGAAATGGACTTTTACACCTAATTCGATATACTTGGGTCTTACTTCTGTTTTACTGATGAAGAGTAAACAGAGTGCTAAAATGATGTTATTCCCAAGTAGAGAGAGAAATATGCACTCCTGAGAAATCAGTACATATCCCCCTTTGGTTTGTATTTGGAAGTAACTCTTCATGTGAACAGTTATCAGTGTGAGGGTGGCACCTAGGGCTGTAGCGGAATGTCGCAGCGGTAGCTATTTCCGCTGGAAACAGCGTTTCCGCAATTAGTGGTACGGCGTGGCAGAGGCTTTCATTCCGCTAGTTTCATTCCGCTACTTCCGCAGCTCCGCTAATTTCATTCTGCTACTTCCACAGGCTTCACAAAATAACAGAAACATGACATTTCCACTACTTCCGTCATTCCGCCAGTGCCACAAAATAGTGGAACAGTGGTTTTCCGACAGTTTCCGACAATTCTGCAATTTTTCCAATAGGTTCTGATTTTTCAGAATGCCGGCGGAATTAGCGGAATGTCAGCAGAAAAGCCGCGGTGTGGCGCAGGCAATTCCGAAATGGCGGAATGGAATTGCGGCGCAGTAACAGCTGCTGTCACATCAGCCCTAGTGGCACCTATGGCCCAAGGATCATTACGTCTCAGCTAGGAGGAAAATTGACCTGGTACTACTTTAGTTTACACCAGGGGTGTTTTCAGATGTGATGGTGGCACAGTTTAACCCACTTTAGCGCGGTTGAACCCGAGTGCCACCATCGTGTCAAAAGGCACCCGCCAGATGTTGGAAAGGGCTGGATGTTGACCATGGCGGTGACTAGAGCGGGCGGTGACCCGGGGAAATCCTCGTGTCACGGCGCAGGCAAACCCCCATCACGTTGGGGATCAGGCCGACGGACCTGGAGTAAAGTGGTTGTGCTGGGAAAAGCGACTGCCTACTGTAGGGTCAGCGTGAGGATAGATAGTATACCTCAATTCAGTGACCGCTACATCACAGCTAGGGGGGAAATTGAGGCAGTATTACTTCGCTTTACACTTTTCCCCCCTAACGCTACCAAAAGAGGAATAGTTACTTTAATTGAACTAAATCTAAGAAGTTACTTCAATTTACCCCTATTTGTCGAAATGTCGACTAAAACTCACAGTGTGGACCTCCAGATGTTTAGCACCAACGGTAAACGTTAGTGCTGCTGGGAGTCCCGCTGAAGTGGATGGGAATTTAGTATCTGTGTTAAGGATTCATTTTTTGTGATAAACAGCTGGAAGATTACACTGCCGTAAATCCCACGCTACACCTGCTACTTCCCAATCCGGAGCAGATTCAAGTGAATGGAAACTGAATCCACCAGACTTTGAATCAGGTCTTTAATGCAGCAGGCCCCTGTTTTTCATCAAGCAGTTATCCCACTGGGAGAGACAAGAAATGTTCATGATTCCAAGCTCCAGAAATGTGCGTATCTAACTATGCAGATCCAGTNATATATATATATATATATTTCAGATGCCAGAGCAAGTAATCAAACGCTAACGGAGGAAAACTAAATAATCCATCTGGGGGATTCGGAGCCAGGATGCAAATAGCTATGAGTAAAAAGACACGGAAGCAGTTTGAAACATAACTTGCAAAAGCTAAAATTCTACCTTCAGGCAAACTTTTACTTAAATGAACAGAATACACCGCCATGTGGGAGGCCATAAGAGACCACGTCTAGAGAAAACAAGGATCCATTTCCAGGAGTCAACTCGGATGAGTGACTCTAACGCGTGGTATTATGCGCCATTTCTCGCTCAGGGCTGAACACCTTGAACTTTAAAAAACAAAACAAAAAAACTGTGAAATAAGCTGAGATTTATTTATTTTTTCTAAAAAAAAAAAAAAAAAAAACAACCTGGTTGCATGTGCGGAATTGTATTAAAAGACATACTGTGGCATTACTTAAAATAACTGGCCATGTGCCACGCCATGTTCACTATTGCTTTGACACACAAAGGACTGGAGACATTTTAAGAGTTATCAGACACCCCGGGAGATGCATTGCACCTTAGCCCCCAAAGGGCACACGCAACAGTTTAACTCTTGATCTGCTGGGCCTTGTAGAAAGGAGGAGGAGGGGGCTTGCCCGCGGGAGGATAAATGCCATGCGTATCTTTTGTTTCTTAACCTCCATTATCAAAAGCAATTTGTGATTTTGGGGACCCAGCTTGACAAGCCTGATAGAGCCTGACTTTCAGAGAGTGTGCTCCATGCCCACCCTCTGAAGAACAGGCCTCCTCAAGTTACCTCAGGTCAGGAGTCATTTATGACAATGTAGGCCTATATTTAAGCACGTAGGATGTTCCAAACAAACAGTTCATTTGACACAGGGCTGCGTCAGGCCCTTCCTTTTTCACGGAACAATTCCACAAGAACAGAAATGTCAAAAATCCAATCAGGATTCTGATCGGCTGTTCTGTGCAGACACAAAACGTCTTTAAAAAATGGATCATTTTGTCGAACAAAAATCAGATCATACATTCTAATTTTCATTCGGACCGATCAAGCCTACTGGATCCATCGAAAAGATAATCCAGTTGGAAATGGACTTTTACACCTAATTCGATATACTTGGGTCTTACTTCTGTTTTACTGATGAAGAGTAAACAGAGTGCTAAAATGATGTTATTCCCAAGTAGAGAGAGAAATATGCACTCCTGAGAAATCAGTACATATCCCCCTTTGGTTTGTATTTGGAAGTAACTCTTCATGTGAACAGTTATCAGTGTGAGGGTGGCACCTAGGGCTGTAGCGGAATGTCGCAGCGGTAGCTATTTCCGCTGGAAACAGCGTTTCCGCAATTAGTGGTACGGCGTGGCAGAGGCTTTCATTCCGCTAGTTTCATTCCGCTACTTCCGCAGCTCCGCTAATTTCATTCTGCTACTTCCACAGGCTTCACAAAATAACAGAAACATGACATTTCCACTACTTCCGTCATTCCGCCAGTGCCACAAAATAGTGGAACAGCGGTTTTCCGACAGTTTCCGACAATTCTGCAATTTTTCCAATAGGTTCTGATTTTTCAGAATGCCGGCGGAATTAGCGGAATGTCAGCAGAAAAGCCGCGGTGTGGCGCAGGCAATTCCGAAATGGCGGAATGGAATTGCGGCGCGGTAACAGCTGCTGCCACATCAGCCCTAGTGGCACCTATGGCCCAAGGATCATTACGTCTCAGCTAGGAGGAAAATTGACCTGGTACTACTTTAGTTTACACCAGGGGTGTTTTCAGATGTGATGGTGGCACAGTTTAACCCACTTTAGCGCGGTTGAACCCGGGTGCCACCATCGTGTCAAAAGGCACCCGCCAGATGTTGGAAAGGGCTGGATGTTGACCATGGCGGTGACTAGAGCGGGCGGTGACCCGGGGAAATCCTCGTGTCACGGCGCAGGCAAACCCCCATCACGTTGGGGATCAGGCCGACGGACCTGGAGTAAAGTGGTTGTGCTGGGAAAAGTGACTGCCTACTGTAGGGTCAGCGTGAGGATAGATAGTATACCTCAATTCAGTGACCGCTACATCACAGCTAGGGGGGAAATTGAGGCAGTATTACTTCGCTTTACACTTTTCCCCCCTAACGCTACCAAAAGAGGAATAGTTACTTTAATTGAACTAAATCTAAGAAGTTACTTCAATTTACCCCTATTTGTCGAAATGTCGACTAAAACTCACAGTGTGGACCTCCAGATGTTTAGCACCAACGGTAAACGTTAGTGCTGCTGGGAGTCCCGCTGAAGTGGATGGGAATTTAGTATCTGTGTTAAGGATTCATTTTTTGTGATAAACAGCTGGAAGATTACACTGCCGTAAATCCCACGCTACACCTGCTACTTCCCAATCCGGAGCAGATTCAAGTGAATGGAAACTGAATCCACCAGACTTTGAATCAGGTCTTTAATGCAGCAGGCCCCTGTTTTTCATCAAGCAGTTATCCCACTGGGAGAGACAAGAAATGTTCATGATTCCAAGCTCCAGAAATGTGCGTATCTAACTATGCAGATCCAGTCATGTCAATATGCCACTTAACAGTGCAGCAAATTCCACTTGAGGTCCTAACCCTCAACTTTGGGAAATCCCACCTTAATGTGTTTGAAGCTTTAAAGATCTTCTCCTGGACTAAAAGCACTTCTTTGACCCAAGTTGGTGAAAATATACTTATCAGACCAACCAGCTTCTACAGGCCTGTGGGCCAACCAAGGCCTAGGGTGGCCATATATGCAGATGTTCAGAGAACACTTATGAGAAATTCAGGTTGCAGGGCTGCATTGGAGCTAATGCTGTCCTGCAACCTGCATTTCTCATGTGTCCTCTACAAATTTGCATATATTAATTGGTAACCCTAAACCAAGCCCAATGGGACCCAGTCAAATGGGTCCGGGTCAATTGTGACCTCTGTCCCAGCCCATTGGCAGGGCCCTGTAAATTCTGAGCTTCCACACTCACAGCCATTTTCACAAAATTTTGCATTTGGCCAAATTGTCATGGGAATTGCCTCTGGTAGTGCGGAATTGCAGCCTGAGTGGGGAACACTAGGAGAAAGCCAATGAGATGTCATCTCTGGGAGCTAGCCAGTGTGGTGCTGGGAACCATTAGCTGCTGATATATTTTCCTGGGCCTGGGGACCCTGGACCACAGTAGCTGACAAGGAGCTTCCCATGACCATACAGGGGAGAAATCTATTCAGTGGCGGCTGGTGGGTTTGGAGGCTGGTGGGGCAGTGGGCGGGTTCAACCTGCCGCCAGCGGCAAAGTTGCGGCAGGCCTAGGAGCGGAGCCTGGCCTAGGGGCGGAGCCTGGGCAATGGTAGGCGGAGCCATGGCAACGGTAGGTGAAGCCAGGGTATAACCCAGCAGCAAGGAGTTCCCAAGGTTAACATTGGATGGACATTACATTACTTAATGCTGGGAACGCTGCTGTGTGAAGCACTACCACTGGGGAATAGAGAACCCTCTTACTGGGGTCCTGTACACTCTCTTTCCCACCGGGTCCAAATTAACCATAGTAGGTTAAAAAAGTAGATCACATTGCCATTGCCTACGTTTATCCTGAATCCTCAATTTTCATGGCATGCTTGGCCACCTGTAGTCTTCTGAAGGTGTAGGCTTTGGGACAAGCCTTCCTTCTGGCTTGGAGAACTTGGGAGGACTGAGTTAGCTCCCTGT
>QEPC01009645.1:1113273-1123623 GCA_003113815.1 Sphenodon punctatus | reverse complement strand
TGGACTTGATGATGATGGACTCTTGGTCTGACTTGGCACTAGTACTACCCTATACCTAACTTGCTTCTTTGAGATGATGATTATTATTAAATAATAAAATATCTATGAATAAATCTAATCTAAGTAGCAGTGAATTGATCCAAAGATTCAGTCTGACCACCAGCCGGATAGCCAACTGCAAACTCACTCTCTCTCTCTCAAGAACTGAGTCAAAGAGAGAGAAAACGGCACCTGGTGGAATCACTTTTATATATGCTCTCTGCAGCAGGCAGCCCCCAACCTCACACCACGTGAGAGTCGAGAGAAAAAGCCCACGCTCAGAGACTGAATAAAAGTTAACAGTCATAAGCACTTTCCACTGACTCCCCCTCCCACCCGCCCTTTGCTGTTCCACTGGCCAATTGCACACACACACATGTAAACAGTCACACACACACATCCATGTATTGCTCCCCGCCCCCCAGGGCGCTAAAGGCTACAGCCCATATTACATACTGTGCTGCCAGTTTACTCTCTATACACTTGCATGAAAGATTGCCCCCAGCAATCCTGGCAACGCATTGCTCATTTCTCTGAACATGCACTGGATGGCACTCCCTAGCCATCCAATGCACGTTCTATGAAGTTTTACCCCTTACAGGGCTCCATCTCCCTCTTCGAGGCTCCACTGACTCGAAGTTGCAGTCCCCTCCCTCTTACAACCTGCCTGGCCCGAGGGAGGCATTGACAACAGCGCTGTGCCCTTTGCACATACGCGAGTAAAGGAACACGCTCGTGCATGCGCAGCATCAAAACAGGAAGTTCGCCATGCTTGAGAAGATTGACACAGCCATGCCAGGACTCTGAACGCCGGTCCACTGCACCGCCGGGACAAGGTAATGTTTTTTTAAAACTTTTGGGGGCACGGAGGCCAGTAGGGGCAGTGCCCCTGGTGCCAGCACCGTGCCTGAATCTATATTATTTATTTTACAGATTTTATAACCCGCACCTTCCTGTTATAAGCAGCTAGGGGCAGGTCACAATTAATGTTAATTAAAAACATAAAATGCTGTATAAACACAATATCAAAATAAAACAATATAAAACATCAAAATGGCAGTTTAAAAAAAAAAAAAAATCACCCCCAACCCTCCATCCCTTACCCATCTCCTACACCAAAAGCCTGGTGGAACAGCCAGGTCTTGCATGGTCATCAGAAGGAAGGGAGGTCCGGGGCCACACAGACCTCTGCCAGGACTTGAGGAGGTAGTTCCACAGCCTTGGTGCAGCCATCGAGAACGTCCTCTCCATAGTTGCCCCCCGAGATACTCAGGGGACTTGGAGAAGGGTGCTCCCAGTCAACTACAGAGGTCGATCTAGGGCCCGGGGGTGAGGCAGTCCCGTAGATAGGTAGGGCCCTGGCCATACAGGGCTTTATAAGTAAGCACCAACACATTGAATCAGGCCCGGAAGACTATGGGGGGGGGGGTCAGTGCAAAGAACAGAGCACTGGTGTAATATGCTCACGGCAACCCATCCCTGTGAGATGGGTCACCGCGTTCTGCGTCAGCTGTAGCCTCCAAACCATCACCAAAGGTAGTCCCACGTAGAGTGTGTTACAGTAGTCCAGTCTTGAGGTGATGAAAACGTGGATGACAGTGGCACGGTCGGAGTCCAAGACATACAGCCAAAGCCGTCGAACTAGATGTAGTTGGCAAAACACACTCCTTGCCACAGGCCCCATCTGGACATCCAGGCAGAGCTGGGAGTCGAGGAGCACTCCCAGAGTGCGGACCTGAGGGACCAGTGATGGGCGAATCCCATCAATGATGTGGGATGCCACCCCCACAGCACTCCCCACCAGCATCACCTCCGTCTTGTCGGGATTCAGCTTCAAACGGCTCGCCCTCATCCAGTCCCCCACAGTCGCCAGATACCGAGTAGGCACCGAGACTGCCAGGCCTGAGTGAGATGAAAAAGAGAGGTAAAGTTGGGCATCATCAGCATATTGATGGCACCAAACATTAAACCCTCTCATTTATTTATTTAAATTACACCGCACCTTTCCCCTAAGACTTACAATGTATAAAAACAAATAAAAACAAAATAAATTCCCTTAAAAACCCCACCTCAACCCCCTAGTTCCCCTCCAACCATATCCCTGCCTACCGAACAGAAAGATCTTACATCGC
Organism: Sphenodon punctatus; assembly: GCA_003113815.1. NCBI lineage: Eukaryota > Metazoa > Chordata > Lepidosauria > Sphenodontia > Sphenodontidae > Sphenodon > Sphenodon punctatus. The sequence goes on along the minus strand of QEPC01009645.1, from coordinate 1,121,452 downwards.
TTCTGAAAGCAATGGCCTACGGCTACGCTTATAATAAACTGAATAAACTGAACTTACATCGCTTCTGGAAGACGAGCAGGAATCTCCAAGGGGAGGGAGTTCCCTAATTGCAGGGCAGCCACCGAGAACACCTCTCTGTGTGCCCCTGTTGTGGAAACTTGATGGGCAGATGGTGGAAACTTGGAGGATGGATGGATCCCACCTTGTTGATAAGTCCATGCCATATTTTGAGGGGTGAGGGGGGGCTGGTTTTTTTAAAACAAAAAACAAAAGATGTTCAAAATAGCCGGGAATCTCATTTGCATGTAAAATCTACATTGGCAGGATACATTTAATTTGTATAATTGTTTCTGCTCACAGAATTCAGGATTCCTGGTTGCAGAATTTGGGCTGGGAATTGCAGAATACATGGGGCCTTGCCCATTGGACTCAAGCTGACATGGGCTCACTAGCTGGGGAAAGGCTTCCGCTTTTGGAAGGCCATGATGTCAGGGTGTTCTGGAAGGAATGCCTCTACATCGAAAAAGGGAGGGACGGTGCCATTGGTCAACCCCTTCCAAATGTAGCCTTACCCCTGGTGGAGCGTGGCAGTGTAATGGCACTCTAGTAGGGGCAGCACCCGGTCCCCAGCAAGGGCTCCTCAGGCCCTATAGGAGCCCAGCCTCTCAGGTTTAGAGATGAGAAGTGCTTTGACATGGTTTTGTAGGGATCGATGCCACACGACTGGAGTCAATGAGATTGTATCTTTGATATCTGTGGGCACGAGAGCAGGTCAATAACAGAGTAGCATACCTCCAACATTTTGAGTAGCCAAAGAAGGATAAACCCTACCCCACTCGGCCAATATAAGATATAATTCGGACCACTTTGTCTCCTCATTGTCCCCTCAAGGACTTTCCCTGGAAGGCAACCAGAAAAGAGGTGCCTGGGTCTTAAATACTGGTCTTTTTGTCTCTCTCTCCTGAAAGAGAGGAAGACTAAGTGGTTCGAATGATATCTTTTTATTGGACCAACTGGTGTTGGTGAGAATGAGCATCAACAGCAAGAGCAGTTGGTCCAATAAAAGATATTGTTCAAACCACTTTGTCTTCCTCTTGGGCACTTGGGACCAACCCAGCAACCACACACTACCTCCTGAAAGAGAGAGAGTGTGGAATTCAGCACCCAAAGAGAGACCGGCCCTCCTAAACAGAGACTCTTGGAAAGTTTGGGACAGCTAAGAAAACACTAGGCTTCGCCTACCAAGGAGAATAATATCTGAAAGATTGCCTCTCCTATTGTGCTCCATCACGATCTTTGTGGTTGGCCAGGAATGCCCTCTTGCAGGTAGCATCCGCCAATTTTGCCCATATGACAAGGGCACATGGAGGGGCATTCTCAGTTGCTGCTCCAGCGTTGCATAACTCCCTCCCACTGAAGGCCCTCCAGAGTCTGAGCCTGAACCTATTCCAGAGGTGATGTATGACCTTTCTTTTTGGCAAAACATTTGGCAGGCGGGGATAGGGTAGGGTGAAGGTTATTTAGGGTTGAGGCCAGTAGGTTGTTTAAGGGAATTTTAATGTATTGGTGGGTGTTTTTAAATGGTAAGCCACCTTGGGGCTTCGGGAAAGGGTGGAGTATCAAATTTAAATATATTAAATTAATACCCAACCACTAGTCCCTTTTTGTTGCTTGTGGATGGCTACACATGACTGAACAATAAAGCCACCAGCACCAGTGACCCTTACACGGTGTGGGCTTAATTGGAGGCATCTCAAGAAGTCCCCAACCCTCCCCAATTTGGTTTAATTGCAGGGAAACATTGCGACCTCTCCTTTCAACCAATAGCAGCAGATCTGCAAGGCAGTTCGGATGGAAAAACCATTCTCGAGAGAGAGAGAGAGAGGGGGGGGGGGACTCTTCTAAAACTCACCCGCAGGGGGAAAAAATTAAATAAAATAAAAAAGATTTGCCTGTCATGGGAGTCGGTCAATAAAATGCAACAGTGTTTATTACAACATTTAAAGTCTGTGATTAAGGACACCCAAAGCCCTAAACTAGAAAAGGCTTTAGTCTTTAATTTCCCTACAGTCCTGGCCTGCATTTCCTTATGAGCTAGCACAGCAGCGCCCTTTTTTTCTTTCCATGTCCATCATCAGCTTGTAATTATTGCCATTCTCAAAGCTATGCCAGATGGGATCTTTAGAAGCAGGCATACGGCTTGTTTATGAGAGAAAGAAAGCTGTAATATTACTCTGCCCAGAGACCTATCTGGTCCCAGTCAAACAGCCGTCGCATTTTGGGCCCCCTCCCTTCCTCCTCCTCACTGGTTCGCCAAGACAAGCCACTCTCAGTTTCAACCTTCTTTCCCGACTGAATGATGCTGGGGACAGGCTGGGTAAGGGGAGGGGGGTGGGGGGAGGATACTGTATCCCAGACCAAGGGGGGGTTGATCTCCATCTCGTTCTATTCACTGGTCTAAAAGGCTGGTGGAAATGCCACTAAAACTCAAAGCCCGAGGGACTTCGCGCTTGGTGCTGATAGCTTGGCTCTCTTTTTAAAACCAAGAATAATCCCGCTGCACCCCATCCCGGCTGCCTTCATCTGGGAGGTTTATAGTCACAGCCAGCAATGGGGCTGGAAAGGCCGAGTCTTCTTTGTCGTTGCCCAGCACAGGGGTGGGGAACCTCTGACCTTGGGGGGGCCCCCCATGAGGCCCACAACTAGTTTTTATTTTGCCCCCCTTCCAGTTCCTCAGTCTGGTCCCTGGGTCCAGTTCCTATCCCCATGCACTGAAAGGCTGCACTGAAGGAGAAGGGAGATGAGATGAGGGCACGCACGCACAGACAGGGGAAATATCCATTATCTGGACCCTCCTCTTCCTGAGTGTACCCCTTCAGCCCCGCTACCCCGCAACTCCTGTGCTGCCCTCAGAGCTGGTCCGAATTGTCAAAGCAGGCCCCTGCGAGGGGAAACGTCCCCTGCGTAAACGTTTTGCGGAGAGTTGTGAGGTCAAGTGGTTGTGCAAAAGGGGCACGGGGCAACGGCAAGAGTTCATTGCATTCTGGGTACTGGGGAGAGGCGCTGGGTGTCGTCTGCAAAGGCCGAGGCAGTGTTTCTGTCGGTAGCTAATGAGGCGGAACCTGCAATAGATAGCCACTTTCACCGTACAAAAGCTTTTAGATTCCTCCGTTTCCTTTGAGCCCTTCCAGTTCATTCGAGCCCTGACGGGGGTGTTTTAGTCTTATTCCCCCACAACTCCCCTCAACCCGATTCTAGATACACTGCCTTTGCTCAAACAATAGTATCATTTACTGACTTTATACTTAACAAGTTTGGAGATCAGCAACAATGGAATCCAAAACTCTTGAGAGCAACAATCTCAAAAAGAGAGCAGGGGGCAGGGAGGTGTCTGGCTGCAGAACAGTAATTAAAAATCCAACTGCTGAAAGATAAATGAGAGGGAAACAACAGGAAAGGCTGCCTTTTCAGGAGAGATTTAAAGTTATTTGTTCCTGATTAGGCAAACTGCTCATTCTTTTATCCCTTGTTATTTTATCCATGTGATGCCAAAAGAACTCTCTTTGTTAAAATGTTCTCAGAACGGATAAAACTAATTTGCTGGAATGTGAAATAATCCAGAGAGTAAGAGGGCTGTGCCTAATGTTCACAGACTTGAGACGGGCAAATTAACCGGGACTGCAGTTTCCAGTCCCTAGGGCACAGGAGAGGAATTTAAAGCTTCTGAAGAGAGTCCTGGTGCTAATGGATTTGCATGAAGCTTGACATGCTAATGGAGATTGTCTCTTGTAATGAGCTTTTAATTAGGTCTGCTTGGTGCTTGACCTTCTTGTAATATGGGGCTGTTCCTCCCATGACAGCATTTCTAACCCGCAGGTGTGGATAAACAGAGCCTTCGAGGAGACAGGAAATTCCCAGCATTCCTCACTTCACCATCACTGGAAGAACAATAGCCTGGCTCTGCATTGTGCTATGGATTCTTCTTTCCGTCCTTAGACCCCCCTCGTTATAACCAGATAGGTGACAGTGCAATCCTCAGGTCATTTAACACCAGTGCTAGGCAGTAGCGCCAACATTAAATGCCTTGAGGATTGCGCTGTTCGTGTCTCTCTTATTTTAACGATAATCCTCCCGCCAAATTGAAAGAAAGGGGGAACCCTAAATACACAGGAGCCGCCTCCGTGTGAACTGTACGTTTGATGTAATGCAGGCTCCAAAAGAATTGGGCTGGAGGGCATAATCTTTCCAGAAAATTGCACAGAGAGGAAGGAATGTTAATTTGACAAACAATCCTATTTGATAAACACTTTCTAACCCAACAGTCTCTTCTTTTCAGACACGCAAACCAGCGAAGCCAAGGAGAGCTGTGCATGTGGGATCCACAGCGGGTCTGGGATCCATGGCCTAGTCTACACATGGCCAACAGCAGTGACATAACTAACCAGGGAGCAAGGGGGCTCGGTTGAGCCTTTGCCACACACTCGGGGGCAGACGTGGCTTTACACACACCCCATGTGCCTCTAGGAAGCTTTCAGAGTGGGCAGGGGAAGGAATAAGAGTGGGGCCAAAACTCTGTCCCCATCCACTCTGAAAATATCCTAGCAGCACTCGGACCACCTACAAAGAAGCAGAAGGTAGTTTTCAGAGAGACAAGGAAAGGGCTAATTCCACTACTAGCAGTGCCCAGATTTGTGGCTGGAGATGAGGCACAGCCCAAGGTCTTAACTGATTCAAAAGACTGGGTTGGTGGGAGAGCTCAGAGGGAGGGGGAAGTCAGGCTGGCAATGGAGCTGCTTGCCAAGCAGGGCGGCTAGGATTCAGCCCTGCAGGAAGCACTTTGAAAGGTGGAAATTAAGAAATGTTTTAGGGCCCATGTGTGTTATGGAAGATTGAATCCTGGCTGGCTGGTGATTAGTTGCTGTGACTCCTTGTCAGCAGACGTGGCGGATTCCCAGCTACCTGGAGTCCTTAAATTCATGTTAGATGCCATTCTAGTAGACCATACCTTAATCCAAGTGGGATAAATCCCACTGTGTCAAGAGCCAAGTCTGGAACCTTTGGCCCTAGGGTTTCTAAAGGGGCAGCTGAGCCTACAGAGCTCCTGCTTTACCTGATCTGCAGCCCACCCACTCCCTAGGGTTGCCACTATGCAAATTCTTAAGGAAGAGTTATACAAAAAAACACGTTGAAGGGACTGCATTGGCACCAGCCCTGCAACATGTATTTTTCATAACTGTTCCTTAAAAATTTGCAAAGGTGGCAACCGTACCATTCCACCCAAGAGACTTCTGTGCTCTGGCCAAGCCTGTCCCCCTCCCAGATTCCTGGTTGGCTGCCAGCCAGCATAAAAGGCTTGCTGGTGGCAGCAGGAAGCTAGGTGGGTCATCTGGCCTGATCTCCTTCCTGTAGCTGCTCTGTCTCAGAACTTGTGGGGGCCAGGGTGAAGATAAAATGTGGGGCCTCGGGCGCCCCATCTCCTCCCCCTGTGGTCCTTCCCCCTCAGGGGCACTCTCCGTGGCGCCCTAGAGGTGTTTGTGGAGGGAGGGAGTGGGGGGCCCGGCAACGTCCTGGCCTGGTGAAAATGGGGGCCACTGAGGAAGTAAAGAAAATAATGGGGCCCAGGGCAGTCACCATGTAGCAAGGCCAGGCCTGGCTGCATTCTGTCCTCTATCTACTTTGTTCTGTGCTGACCCCATGGACCCCTGCCCTGACTCCCCACTCCGGACCTGAACCTGGAGCCCACCCATGCCCCAGACCCTTGCCTGCAGCCTGTGCGTGCAGGAAGTCTGCTGTCAGATGATAACACCAGTCCCTTCTGACCTTAAAGCGCGTGAAGCTCGAGGCAGAAGCTCTGTGGATCTCCCTGATAGAAATAACGCAGAGCCCGGCCATAATTTCCACCTCTCACGGCTTGGCCCAGAGACTCCGATAGGTCAAAATGGGCACCTCAGGGTCAGAGACCAAGAAGTGGCAACCCTACTGATCTCTCCTCAGCCCTACTGCTAAGAGTGCCAAGGCCTCCCCGTGCTGTCACTGTCAGAGAAACACGGTATGCTTAGATGCACAGGCTAACCCACGCTGACAAGCACCAAGTGGAAATGACGTTCTCCTTAGACTGATGCCCAAAGGGTAAAGAAAGTTGAGGTGGCTCTGTAAATAAATACCTCAGCCTGACCCAAATAAAACACAAGAGCACAGGCCCTACCGCGGGGTGGCTGTCCCAGGCCCCACTCCTGAGGGGGTCCCGCACTCAGGGTCCACAGCTCCCAGCCCAACAAAGCTTCCAGCGGAAGAATAGGGCCCTGCCTTTGTTCCCCGCCCTGGACCCCACTTATACTAAGGCCAACCCTGCAAGAGCATGGAGCCCCACTTCCACCCATTGAGACTGGGTTGAGAATGGAGCTTTGAAATGAAACTTGGAGATTATTGGCTTGGCTTAGGAAGAACCCCAAGACAAGGGTTTCCGTAGAATCACAGATTGGTAGGTTGGAAGAGACATCTAATCCAACCCCCTGCTCCATGGCGGGATATTCACTCCCTACAGCATTGTGGACAGCTGGGTTTTGATAAACATCCAAGGAAAGAGATTCCACAATTCCTGAGCAGCCTTTCCATTGCCCAATAGTTCTTACAGTGAGGATGTTTCTCCCTAATATTTAAACTGAAATCTCCGTTGCTGCAATTTAAGCCCGTTCCCTCTCATTCTTCCTTCTGCGACAGCAGAGAACAAAGTGTTCACCGTCTTTTTTGTTTCATCCTTTTTGGCATTTGAAAACTACTATCATGTCACCAACCTTAGTCTTCTTTTCTCTAGACTAAATGTACCAAATTCTTTCAGACTTCCCTCATGTGACTCGTCATCATCTTAGCTACTTTCCTCCAACTCTTGGACTTCCCAACATCTTTCTTGAAGTGCGGTGACCAAACACCAATGCAGTATTCAACGTGAGGTCTCACCAGTGACAAATAAATCCGCACTTCCTGGGTCGTGGATATGATGCACTTGTTAACGTAGCCCCAAATGGCGAATGACTTTGGATAAGAAACTACAAGAATACCGAATGAGAGCAAAGGACAGCTTTGCCCCTGGGACCACAGCAAATAGAGCAAGAGTCACCCAACGCCTGGTAGTTGAGGTGGTTAGGAGGTAAGGGGGGGGAGAATGGGGAGGAGGTATTGGTGGGGGTTTGTGGGAGATTTGGAAGACTTGTTCTTGTGGTTTGTGAGATGCCCTGAGCCTCTGGGAAGGGCAGCATGTAAATTTAAATAAATAAATACATTTTATTTATTCTAAATCTGCTGTGCATTAGTTTCATGGCATGTCCCCTAGTTCTAGTACTATTGGAGAGGGTAATTCATCCACCTGACCCATGCAGGCCACAAAGGTCTAAAAATAAATGGAATCCCTTCAATATTATTATTAATTATTATTATTATTATTATAAGCATTTATATAGCTCTAGCGATGTACCTGGTGCTTTACAGAGAATAAGATAGACACGGTCCCTGCCCGAGAGCTTACAATCTAAAGACAGGGGGAGGGGAGACAGGGAAGGGGGAAAACAGGGAGAGACAAGGGATGCAACATTCATGAGGATGCGAGCGCTCAGGTACCCGTTCCTGGCTTAGTTACAGTAAATTGGGAGTTTGCAGATAACAGGTGGGGGATAGTCCTGGGTGGGGATGATTAGCAGGAGTTAGGAAGGGTAGAGCGGAAGAGGTGGGTTTTGAGGAGGGACTTGAAGGCGTGGAGGGTGGGGGCAAGGTGGACGAGGGCAGGGAGGGATTTCCCGACGTGTGGGGCAGCGAGGAGAAGTGACGAAGGCGGTTGGGGGAGCAGGGGAGGCGTGGGAGGGTGAGGGAGGGGATGGAGTAGGAGCGAAGGGTTCAAACAGGGGTTCGGAGGGAGATCAGGGCAGAGAGGTAGGGGAGAGCGAGGTTGTGAAGGGCTTTGTAGGTGAAGAAAAAAGGAAAGGACCGTTTGTAGGGGGACACTGGGTGTTTCAAACAAGCTGGTGAACTACGAGAAGCCAAGGCACAGTGTTCCCTTGCAAAGCAAGCCAGCGAGTCTGTATGAAATGCCCCAGAGAGAGCTGGGTGGCTCTGGCAGTGCCAGCCTGTCTGTATTGAGAAAGGCAGCTGCACGAGAGACCTGGGAAGCTTCTCTGCATTGCTTCCC